>SZWC01000084.1:344417-363432 GCA_023375785.1 Penium margaritaceum
GGGGGGGGGGGGGGGGGGGGGGGGGGGGGGGGGACGGAGAGGTCCATGAACAGTAGGCGTTCATGGCACATCCATTACAAAATTTGAATAATGTTCATGCCCTGCAACTGTTAGTGGTCCCACTGAGCCACAAAATTAACCACTTCTGGCCACGTCACAGTGTAGTCCACATGAGTGATCCTGAACGGACAGAGAAAGCTCTGTGACTCACTTGGAGAACTAGTATAGTTTCATTATCTTGTCAGCACACATGCCGCCAATTAGAGACAGCCGCACTTAAGCTGTCATAGCTGAGGACCCATCATACTTGTATGAGTTGTACGAGGCACATTAAACCATCAATCTGTGACATCACAGAACCACATGAACATACAACGTGGTGCACCATTGGACGAGTGAGCACTCAGCGCTGGCAAGACAAGTACCCACGGCCGGGCATTGGGTGAGCTCCACGGTCCTCACTTGTGTCATCTTGTCCACACTAAGAACGCCATTATGGCCGACGACAACACTTACCGCTGAAGCAGCCGCAGGTCAGCAGGAGAGGCTCATGCCCGATGAAAATGATGTGCACTTTGAGGACAACAATGACATCAAGAAAAAGCGAAAACAGAAGGACTCATTCTTTTGGAGCACCTTCAAAAAGGTTGGCGGACTTCTTGCATGCGCTATGTACCTCATCTGCATAAAAGATACGACCAAATCAGTGTCCCTGAGATGGATGGATGGATCTACCAGCACCTCATACATGCCTTCCGATACCGCGAGCTGAAGCCAATGATTTTCGCTGCCAAGTTGGAGGAAGCAAGAGATGTGGTTGCAGAGGCAGAGAACGCACCACCAAACAACCCAGAGAATTTGCAGCTAACACAGAGTGACGGGTGTTGGCATCCTCTTCAACAAGAAGTACTTCCACAGTCTCCTGTGGAAGCACGCTATTGTCAGTAACCTTCTGGCTGAGAAAAGAATGTACCCATGCGAAACCAGAAGCAGTAGAACCAGGGCACATGACCATCGCATGCGCCATACGCATTGCCTTTCGGTCGTACCATGAATGCATCAAGGGGCAGCTGGCAGCCATGACATCGGCCGACTTGTTCACGACGGATGGCTGGAAAGGGGAGAATGAAGTGATTTAAATGGGCGTGATAGCCCAATAGATTGATGAGACGTTCAGCGTGCATGTCATCACTCTCGCCTTCCCTGCCATCCACGATGGAGCTACCGTGGACAACCTCTCCCAGCTCCTCAGAGCTGTGCTGCAGAAGTGGGGTTTGTGGGACCACATGTACTGCTTGACCATGGACAACGAGAGCACAAAAAAATCCTTGGTCAATAAATTCATCATTCCTGACAATGATGCTTTTGTGAATTCTGGCCACATCCAATGTTTTGGTCATGTGATGAACCTGGTTGTTTGTGATACAGACCCCAACATGTGAGAAGTCTCTCGTTGCTGCTGTTGAGGCTGAGGCTGTCAAGTACAAGTCCACCCACCTCAACACAGAGACGAGGTGGAGTAGTGCTTTGGAAATGGCTGAACGTGCCAGTGCTATGAATAATGCTCTTGACATGTCCGTGAAGGAGCATGGAAGGGGCGGTGTGCACCTCAAGCAGAGCTTTGAGGATTGGGAGCTCATCGCGCAAGTCACAGTTATCATGAATCCCTTCAAGGACTTCATCGATGACATTGTACCCCACCCTCTTCCTTGTCTTCCCATTCTTTGCCTTACTCCTCGAGAAGATGGAGACGTGGCTGGTCAAGGCCTTGGAAACCAAGAAAAAAATGATGCGACGGGGTGCTGCTGGGATTATGGACTGAAAGAAGCAGTTGATGATGGGGTTGAAACCAGGGCTGTCAGCCAGACATGGAGAAGTACGCCCGCCTGTGCATGGAACGCCGCGTGTTGGCCACATTCCTGGACCCGAGGCGGTTGCAACGTTTCCAATTGCACCGTCCTCTACAGAAACTTAGAGCTAGATGAATTAGGAACTGGTACATAAATAAGCTGTACCTACTTGTTGTATTCGTGCTCCATTCTGTACAAATCAAGCATTTATTCTGCTGTTCCAGGGCCCTCAGCCCTTTGCTCTTGCTTGGGCCCGCCAGCCCCTCATCATTTTATCCTTGGCTGCCTCAGTGCTTGCCCTTCAGCCTTTGGGTGTTTTGTCTTGTTCATACCCTCCATCCCTTAACATTCGTATGATGAATCAAGCTACTGAAGCACATCACACCACTCTCAGAACTTCCACCATTGCCAGCACTCCATCAGCTCATCATTCTTGTTCCGTCACATGGAACTCAAGCCGTGCGCACCTCATCCAAGCACCTCGTGGCACACCATCATGCCCAATCTGTCACATCCATACCCAACAAGACTGCACCACTTTCCAAGCTTGGAATTTACTTTAACTGCAGTGCTCCGTCACTCTCCAATCATCACCCTTACGCCAGCACACTGCACCTCCGCCTTTTCTTTGTCCCTTTTCCTCTCCCACCACCCACAGTGCATCCTAAATATCATGAGAAAAAAAAACCTCCAAAGAATTGTGCCACAGTGTGGACATCATGCGCAATTTCTGGCCACAGTAGGCATATCTCACTGACCATGACAAAGAATAGCACAAGTCAGAAAGAGTCAGAGGGGGAACTAGTGCAGGCATACCAGGCATGGGCTGGCAAACATACAGACCTTCGATGACTAGTGGCATGGTACGGCTATCATGGAAAATGACCGGCCAAAGTATGGGAAACATCACTAACCATGACCACATCTTCACATCATGTGTGGAAAGATCTGAGAAATCATCTATTGCATGAGAAAAGAATGGTCATAGAGGGAAATCAAAGTGTAAAGCGTATTAAGATTTGACCAGGAACTTTACTAACCATAAAAAATTAGTGGCACGGTGTGGCTATCCTGCGCAGTGGTTGGCCAAAGTGGATACATGTCAGTGACCATGGCCACAACATGACACCATGTGTGGTCAGCATTGACAATTGTAGGACTGTTAGAAACAATCAGAGGGGACAATCAAAGTCCAGGGATCCTAGACATAGACTAGCAATTGTCAAAAAAAAAAAAAAAAAACCAGTGGCACGTTGTGTCTATCTGTGCAATAACCAGCAAAAGTAGGCATACGTCGATGACCACAACATTTCACCACGTGTGGTCTACGTTGAAAAATTGTAGCAAGAGTCAGAAACCATCAGATGGGCCACTTAAAGTTAAGGCATACTAGGCATGTGCTAGAAAGTATAAAAACCTCCAACAAATTGTGGCACAGTGCGCCTATCATGCGCAATGACCGTCGAAAGTGTGCATATGTGAACGACCATGACCACAATGTGAGACCATGCGTGGTCAACTTTTGTAACTCATAGGATGAGTCGGAAACAATCGGAGGGGAAATCAAAGGGCAGTAATCATAGGCATGGAATAGCAAGTATAATTCCCTTTAAGTACTAGTGGCATGGTGTGCCTATTGTGTGCAAGGACCGGCCGCAGTGGGGTTAACTTTGCACGGTCATTGCACTCCGTGGCTATCTTGTGGCTACCGCAGCGCAGCATCATCAACATTACACCATGTGTGGTCAAACTTGAAAGAACATACAAAGATTCTCAAACATTCAGGCAGGAAAATCGAATTCCAATAATATTAGACATTTTTTAAAAGCTATGCAAACCTTTCATAACTAGTGGCATGGTGTGGCTATGGTGCACAATGACGGTGCAAAGTTGGCATGCGTCACTTACAATGACGACAACATTATTCAGTATGTGGTCAGCTTTGATTACTCGTAACATGAGCCAGAGATGAACAGAGGGGGCCATCAAAGTGCATGATACTTATCATGGAACAGCATGATGTGGCTATCATGGGAAATGACCAGTTAGAGTTGGCATATGTCACTTATCATGACCACACCATTCCACCATGTGTGGTCAACTCCAAAAAATCATAGCACAACTAAGAAATTGCTAGAAGGGACAATCAAGGTTTAGGAATACTATGTATGGACTAGGCATCGCAAAAAACTTCAAACACAAGTGGCAAACTGTGGCCATGATGCGCAATGTACAGACAACATTGGCAAATGTTACTTCCAATGACCACAACATTAAACTATGCATGGTCAGCTTTGTGAAATCATAGCATGATTAAGAAAATATCAGAGGGGGGAATCAAAGTGCAAACATTCTAGGCATGAGTGGAAAATCATAATGTTATTCAAATACTCGTGGCATGGTGTGGCTATTACGTAGAATGACCAACCAAGGTGGGCATATGTCACTGACCATGACCACAGCATTATGCCATGCGTGGTCAACTTTGACATATCATGGCAGGAGTCAGAAATGGATAGTGGGAGCATTCAGAGTGCACACATACTACGCATCACATGGAAAATACATAAAATGTTAGCAACTAGTGGCACGGCTGTCGTGTTCAATGTGTCAACCGGCCTGAGGCAACGGACTAGAAAACAAGGCCGACACAATGGCACTTGCCGTCCGCTCCTGGTATTTCAACTAGGAGGAGATATGACCCTCAATTTTACAGTTCCACACTGAGCAGTTTACATGAAACACTACTTTGCACGGTGTCCTTAGCACCTGGCCTCTTTTGTGCGAGGAGCAAAAGAGACCAGGTGGACAAATCTGTGGGGCTTAGACCTACCCATGCTTCTTTAGCGTCTGCCTTTGGTGGACAACTCTGTGAGGAGTCTCAAAGGTAAGAACTGTAATCAACCACAGGCAACTGACACGTACTTATAGTCCTAGAGCCAGCCTCTAGCCTAGGCACACAGTCGCTCTTTGGATGAGCAAATTTGGGGGCAATCTGGATCACATCATCCCCCCTACCTACATGGCGCTCTTTGTGACTGCCAAGTGGCATCAGCCACCAGGAAGGACGCCGGAATGTTCTGAGATGTCTCTTAAGACCTTCCTGTCCCCCTTTTGATCAGAAAGAAAATTAGTCATTGGGACAGGATTTAACCCAGCAACCTCTTGCTCCAGAGACTATTTCTGAACGTCTAAGCCACAAGGAGTTGTCCTCGATAGTGTCTGCTAGCTATGCTATCCACTTTGGACCAAGGGGACTTGTTCCAAAGGAGTAGTGCATGCCTTGTCTATCTGGACCAGACTTAGGGGACTTACTCCAAGGGAGCAATGCATGCCTAGTTTGACCAAATGTCAGCTATGGACAAGGGGCATATCAAATCAACACAATGACTGGCCAAAGTAGGTATTTTTTACTGACAATAACCAGAAAATTACGAGTGGTCAAATGGAAAAAAAAAGCATGAGTCAAAAACAATAAGAGAGCGCAATCCAAGAGTAAGATTGGTAGAAATTTATCGTCAGTTATTCAAACCTTCAGTAACTTGTGCCACGATTTGCCTATCATGCGCTATGACTGATCACACTAAGCACATGTCAATTACCATGACCACAACATTTCACAATGAGTGGCCAACTTTGATTAGTGATAGTGTGATTAAGAAATTTAAAGAGGGGGAATGTGAACCGAGGGGCGCCCGGCGTGACGGTCATGCGCCAAGCCCTTGGGATAAACCTCCCACCCTCGACCCCTTGGTGTGTGGGCCAACCCTTGAGATGTCGCACGACCCTCTCCTAGCGGCAAGACCGCTGCTAGTGACCGAGGTTCCCGCCGTGCGACTCTCCCGGTGGCGTTTGCACCAAGGTGCGTTGCGGAAGACTTGTAGGATCGAATGGACGTGTGCGAGGCAATGCTTGGAACACAAGGAGATTTGGGCAAGGAATGAATCCTTTAGACTTGATGGATCAGTACAAGGTAATGTACAGAGTCTCTGGGTAAGATTGGCATGCCTTGAACAACCCCTAGGCTTCCTTATGTACCAGCCCCTATGAGCCAGCCGAAAGCTACTCAGCATCCTGAAGCCCTCTTTCGAGGTGCACTCATAGAAATAACATATGCATCATGTAGTACGCGCCACGAGATTTCTAACACACCAAAGAACGCCTCAATTCGTGAAGGAACGGCTAAGTTATGGCCGTTTGAGTGCTCCACGCGTGACGGCCGCTGGCAGCACCGCCAGCGGGGGTCACAGCCGCCCAAAGCGCCCTTGCTTGTGAATGCAGCTCCAGCCGCCATCCCAAAGCACCCATGGACCCCAATGAACCTTGCCTCATTGGCTAAGCTTCCATCCAGGGGCGCTTCGGCTGCAGTGGGTGAGAAAGTCGCTCCGCCGTGCTCGGGGTCGAACCGGTACATCCCCTGTTTTCTAGAGGTGCGCCTCCCACCTTTGCACGACCGTATCTTTCTCGTCCCTGCACCGAATGACCCGGTTCCTGGGTCAATTTCACACGGTTTTTCACGTAGAATACAATGGGAGCATCAAAGCATGCATCTGACCTCAGCATGATGACATAATCACCGCCTCGACCGGCGGCTCCCATAACATCACCCCCCCTCTGAGGGCGCACCGTCCCGGTGCGCTCCTGGTACGCTTGGAGGACCGTGTTGACAGTACCGCCCCTGTGGAAATCGGATTTGGGGACCCAGCAGTTGTGCTCAGGCCCATAGTCGAGCCATTTCACCAGGTAATACCACCCGTTACCGCGCCGACGGTGCTCGAGAATCTTCTCCGCCACATACTCCTCTTCACCCTCCACCAAGACCGGTTGGGGAGGGGCCTGTCCCCGCACCGCGAAGTGTGCATCCGGCTCCTTGTAGGCCTTGAGAAGAGAAGCGTGGAACACGGGATCGATCCCATAGTGGTCCGGCAGCTCCAACTCGTAGCTCACCACGGACCGCTTCTCCTTGACCGGAAAAGGGCCCACCCACCGTGGCTTGAGCTTGTCACTGTCCACCCCCGCCAGCTGCAGGTTCCGTGAGCTCAGCAGCACCTGTTGTCCCACCGAGAACTCCTCGGCTGTCCGGTGCTTGTCCTCTTGCCGCTTCATCTGCTGATGTGCCTTGTGTAGCGCCCCGCGTACACCGCACCACACCTCTGTGAAGTCACTTGTAAACTGCTGCACCGCGGGTAGGTCCGACCCCGTTGCGATGTATGAGGGACATGCAGGCTGCACCCCATACACTACCTCAAAGGGAGACCGCCCCGTGGAGGCATGCACTGCTGAGTTGTAGGCAAACTCAGCCACCGGGAGCTTGCATTCCCATCCCTTGCCATCCGGCTCCAAGATCCCCCGTAGTAGCTGCTCCATGGTCTGATTGGTGCGCTCAGTTTGGCCATCCGTTTGGGGATGGTAGGCCGATGAAAGAGCCACACGGGTGCCCATCTTCTTGAAGAGTTCCTTCCAAAACCGGGAGGTGAAGCGCGGGTCGCGATCTGAGACCATGCACTTTGGCACCCCGTGTAGTTTGATGACGTGTTCCAAGAGGAGTTGAGCCGTCTTTACTGCCGTGACCTTCTCTGCACATGGAATAAAGTGCGCCATTTTGCTGAACCGGTTCACCACCACCAGCACCATGGTGTTGCCCGTTGCATTCCGTGGAAGACCCCCCACAAAATCAAGTGAGATATCCGTCCATGGACGTTCCGACACTGGTAACGGCTGCAGCTCCCCTGGCGTCCGTGCCCTCCGTGACTTGATTCTTTGGCACGTGTCACAGCTGCTCACGTACTCCTTGCAATCTGCTCCCATCGTCGCCCACCAATATTAGCGCGCAAGCGTCTTGAAGGTCTTGTCGTGGCCGAAATGACCACTGTAGTGCAAGTCATGCGCCTCTTCCAACAGTGCTTGCTGCAACGACGCACTCCGCGGCACCAAAATCTGGTTCCCCTTCTCACGCCGTCAATACTTGCCATCCCAGTTGCACCCCTTTAGCGTACTTCCGGCAAAGTCCTCGTCCTCCGCATATCCGTGTGCAAACAGGCTGCGGATGATTGGAAATCCCGCCCGTACCGTGATCGCATGCACGCCCAAGTCCAGACGATGCGAAAGCGGGTCCGCTGGATTGATCCTCCCTGGTTTGTACTGGATCTCATAGTCGAAGCCGCCCTCTAGCAGCTCCGTCCACCGTGCCTGATGACGACTCAGGTTTGGCTGCGACTTGAGGTACTTGAGCGCGTAGTGGTCCGTGTGCACCACACATCGCCGTGCCTCAAGGTAGCACCTCCATTGCTTGAAGGCCTGGACCACCGCGAGCATCTCCTTCTCGTGGATCGGGTAGTTGAGCTCAGCCCCTTTCAGCTTCTTGGAGTAGTACGCAATGGGTTGCAAGCCCTTCCCTTGGTCCTGCATCAGCACCTCGCCGATTTCATAGTCGCTTGCGTCCGTCGCCAACACGTACTCCTTGCTCGTGTCCGAATGCACCAACACCAGGGCTTGACACATGGCAGCCTTCATTGCACCGAAGGCTTGCCCCTCCTTCGTACCCCACTCTCATTGGCGCCCTTTCTTGAGCAAGTTTGTCAAGAGTGCTCCCATTGCCGCGTGCCCCCAAATAAACTGCCGGTAGTAGTTCGTAAAACCCAGAAAAACCTGGATTTCATGCACGCACGCCAGCTCTGGCTACTCCTGCACTGCTTCCACCCTTTTTGGGTCCATGCGGATTCCCCTCCCGCTGACAATGTGCCCGGGAAACTCCACCTCCTGCTTGGCGAATTCACACTTGCTGAGCTTGGCAAACAGCCGCTCCTTTTTTAGCACTTCCGTCACCGTCCGCAGGTGCTCTTGGTGCTCCTCCATCATCCGCGAGTAGACAAGGATGTCGTCGAGGAAGACGACCACGAACTGGTCCAAGTAGGGATGGAATACCCGGTTCATCAGCACCATGAACGTAGCTGGAGCATTCGTTAGCCCAAAAGGCATCACGAGATACTCGAAGTGTCCATAGCGCGTCCGAAACGCGGTTTTTTCCACATCCTCCTCCGCGATGCAGATTTGGTGATACCCCGACCTCAGGTCCAGTTTGCTGAAGACGCGCGCGCCTCGAAGCTGGTCGAAAAACTCCTCGGCCCATGGCAACGGTTAGCGATTCTTCACCGTGATGTTGTTGAGCACCCGGTACTCCACGCACATCCGCAGCTCTCCTGACTTCTTCTTGACAAACAGCACCGGCGCCGCGTATGAAGACACCGACGGTTGA
Organism: Penium margaritaceum; assembly: GCA_023375785.1. Taxonomy (NCBI): domain Eukaryota; kingdom Viridiplantae; phylum Streptophyta; class Zygnematophyceae; order Desmidiales; family Peniaceae; genus Penium; species Penium margaritaceum. The sequence goes on from SZWC01000084.1 coordinate 353,523, forward strand.
ATGAATCCTTGGTCCACCAATTCCCCCAACTGCTTCTTGAGCTCCGCAAGCTCCGCGTCGCTCATGCGGTTGTAAGACCGCACTGTTGGTGACGAACCTGGCACCACCTCGATCTTGTGGTCGATGTCGCGCCGCGGTGGCAGCCCCTTTGGCAATGCCTCCGAAAAAACGTCCTCGAACTCCTTGAGCACCTCCCCAACACCGGGAGGTAACTCTGAAGCCCCCGCGCCTTCCACCGGCTGCCCCTCCACTGCTTCAACCGTTGCAATCTGCTGCTCTACTGCTTGTTGTGGACGCACCCATGCCAAGTAAACCTGGACACCCTTACGCTCGCACCGCTTCAGCTGTTGCAAGTTGATGACATGCAGCTGCTTCCTCGCTTCCGCCACTTCCGACTCCTTCCCCTCACCCCGCCACAAAGGCAAAGTGATATCTTTCCCGTCCGCCTTCACGACCACCCGGTTGCACCTCCAATCCACCTCCGGATTCCAGGCGTCCAACGAATCCCGGCCAATCAAGCAGTCGTAATTATCCATAGGGCAAGTGTGGAACTCCATGTCACAACCCAACTCACCCATACGGACTTCGTGCTTGACGAGAGGCCTGCCACACTCCACCACTCCGGACACTTGCCGCGCCTTGGCCGACGTCCCCGGCTGCCGTGCGAGCTCCAACCTCGTTGCTAACCTGTCGTTGAAGAAGCTATGGCTCGCGCCGTCGTCTAGCAGCCCACGTAGCTTCCTCCGACCCTTGAAACTCCCGTCCGGAATCTCAAGAACCAGCTCCAGGATGATCCCTGGAAACTACCGGGTCTCACCTTCATTCCGCAACAGCACTTGAGGCAGCTCCTTAATCGGCAAAAGCCTTTCAGGGCTGGTGCTGTCCCTTGCGGACTAAAGACTTGCAACAGTAGGTCGTCCCCTCCTCACTGCTGCTGCCCGTTTCCCTGCTGTGCCTTGCGCTTGGGGCAATCCCGCTTGCGATGACCCTCCTCACCAAAAGCCCAGCACTTGCCTCTCGGTCCCTGTTGCCCGCCCGCACTCCGTTGCCCGGTTTGGATTGCATCCACCTCCATGGGCACCGCCTGACCCGGCTGCTCCACCCGTGGTTGTGTTGCATAGCTGGTCCGGCGCGCATTGTAGCTTACCGCATCGATGTGCTCTGCCACCGAGACTAACTCCGCAAAGGTCCACAACCCGAGCACCTCGAGTTCACGTTGGACGTGCGGCTTCAGGCCGTCATGGTAGCGATCGTATGCCTTCGCGTCCGAGAGGTCATCGATCTACGCCGCCAAAGCCATGAAGCGTGTAGTGTAGTCTTGGACCGATCCGTCTTGCTTGACGTGCTTGATCTTGTCACGCGCGACCCGGCTGCTGTTGAGGAGGTCGAAACGCGCCTGGAGCATCGTCTCGAACTGCTCCCACGTCTCTGGCTTCTCCGTCAACGCCCGCACACCGAGCTGCACTTCCCGCCCCAGCGGTAGACTCAACAGTGGCTGAAGCCGTGCACCGGCCCCCAGCCCGTCCGGCAACCCAGCTGCGTTCCGCCGGCACAACGCCAACCACCACTGCAGTGCCATTCCCCGGAGTAGCGTAGGCGCATGCTCCAGTCTTGTGGCATCTTCTCCCACAGGAACGCCCAACTCCGTGAAGTACTGGTTCATCGTGAAGAGCCACTCGCATGCACTACCCTTGCCGGTGTAGAACTCCGGCTCCTTTGGCTTGGGCCGCCGAAAGGCAGGTGCGGATACCAATGCAACACCCCCTAACGCACTACTCCCTTGGCCGACATACCTCCCCTCAACCTCCGCGCGCAGCTGCTAGTTCTCTTGACGCAACTCGTCAAGAGCACGCCGGATCTCCTCCATGAGGTAGGCCTGGTCGTATGCTGCTCCCGCCATGGTTCCGGTTGTGACGATTTTTTTTGGCCAAACGCAGTTGTGGCAGATCTACTGCTTCTCTTGGGTCCGCACAAAGCCGAGCGAACGTCCCCGTGCTCTGATACCAAATGTGAACCGAGGGGCGCCCGGGGTGACGGTCATGCACCAAGCCCTTGGGATAAACCTCCCACCCTCGACCCCTTGGTGTGTGGGCCAACCCTTGAGATGTCGCACGACCCTCATCTAGCAGCAAGACCGTTACTAGTGACCGAGGTTCCCGTCGTACGACTCTCCCGGTGGCGTTTGCACCAAGGTGCGTTGTGGAAGACTTGTAGGATCGAATGGACGTGTGCGAGGCAATGCTTGGAACACAAGGAGAGATGGGCAAGGAATGAATCCTTTAGACTTGATAGATCAGTACAAGGTAATGTACAGAGTCTCTGGGCAAGATCGGCATGCCTAGAACAACCCCTAGGCTTCCTTATATACCAGCCCCTATGAGCCAGCCGAAAGCTACTCAGCATCCTGAAGCCCTCTTTTGAGGTGCACTCATAGAAATAACATATGCATCATGTAGTACGCGCCACGAGATTTCCAACACACCAAAGAACGCCTCAAGTCGTGAAGAAACGGCTAAGTTATGGTCGTTTGAGTGCTCCACGCGTGACGGCCGCTGGCAGCACCGCCAGCGGGGGTCACGGCCGCCCGAAGCGCCCTTGCTTGCGAATGCAGCTCCAGCCGCCATCCCGAAGCGGCCATGGACCCCAATAAACCTTGCCTCATTGGCTAAGCTTCCATCCAGGGGCGCTTCAGCTGTAGTGGGCGAGAAAGTCGCTCCGCCGTGCTCGGGGTCGAACCGGTACATCTCCTGTTTTCTGGAGGTGTGCCTCCCACCTTTGCATGGCCGTATCTTTCTCGTCTCTGCACCGAATGACCCGGTTCTTGGGTCGATTTCACACGGTTTTTCACTTAGAATACAATGGAAGCATCAAAGCATGCATCTGACCTCAGCATGATGACGTAATCACCGCCTCGACCGGCGGCTCCCATAACAGGGAAATCAAGGTTCATGCATACTAGTACTGGACTAAAAATTATAAAACCTCCAAATAGTAATGGCAAGGGTGTGGATATTGCGCGTAACGACCAGCCAAAATTGGCATACATTACTTACTATGACCACAACATCACACCATGTGTGGCCAACTTTGACGAATCATAGCACAGCTCACACATGTTGAGAGGGGACAATCGAAACTAGTTGGTACTAGGAGTTCACTAAGAAGCATCAAATCCTCCAAAAATCAGTGGTGTGGTGTGGCTATGGTGCGCAATGACTGGCCGAAGTTGGCAGATGTCACTAACCACGACCACGCCATTACACAATGTATGGTCAGCTTTGACAAATCATAGCACGAGTTAGAATGGTTTGACAGGGCAAAATGAATGTAGGAATACTAAACATTAACTAGAAATTACACAAGTATTTAACAACAAGTGGCACGGCATGGCTATCATGCACAATGACTGGCCAAAGTACACAGATGTCACTAACCATGACCACAACATGACACCATGTACGGGAAACTATGACAAATCGTAGCAAAATTGAGAAAAGGTCAGAGGGAGTGGACTAGAAAGTATCAAAACCGTAAAAAAATTAGTGGCATGGTGTGTCTATCATGCAGACTAATCAGAGAACAAAGGCAGATGTCATTGACCATGACCACAACATTACACTATGTGTGGCAAACTTTGACAAATCATAGCTCAAGTCAGAAATGGTCAGTGGGGGAAACCAAAGTGCAGGAATGCTAGGCATGTGCTAGAAAGTATAAAGAACTTAAGAAACTAGTAGCATGGTGTGGCTGTCATGCGCAATGACCAGCAAAAGTAGGTATGTCTTACTGATCATGACTGCAACATTACACCATGTATGGTCAACTTTTACTTAAAAAAAAATCAGCATAATAGATGTTGAATAGGAAGGATACAAACCTTCAACAACTAGTGGCATGGTGTGGCTATTGTGCGCAATAATCTGCCAGATTTGGAATACGTCACTTACTACGACCACAATAGTACACAATGTGTGGTCAACTTTGATTACTCATGGCATGAGTCTGAAATGGTCAGATGGGGTAATCATAGTGCAGGCAATGTAAGCATGGGCTAGAACAGTGGCACAGAGTGGCTGTCATGGACAATGACCGGCCAAAATTGGCATCTCTCACTAACCATGGCCACGTCATTACACCATGTGTGGTCAGCTTTCATAGCACGGATCATAAAGGATTAGAGAGGGAAAAAAAATCGGAAAAATAGCAGAAATCTTCTAGCAAGTATACAAACCTTAAAAAAATAGTGGCGCGGTGTGCCTATCATGCGCAATCATTGGCCATTGTGGATAAACGTTACTAACCATGGCCACAACATGACACCATGTGTAGTCAACTTTTACAGACAATTGCACGAGTCAGACATGATCAGAGGGGTCAGTCAAAGTGTAGGTATACGCATGATCTAGCAAGTTTCAAACCTGTCAATAACTAGTGGCAAGATGTGGTTACTGTGCACAATGACAGACCAAAATGGGCAGATATCACTGAGCATAACCACAACATTTCACCATGTGCGGTCAACGTTGAAAAATCATAAAATGAAAAGTCATAAACTGTCAAAGGGAGCAGCCAAAGTTTAGGCATACTAGGCATGTACTGGAATGTATCAAAACCTTCAATAATTCGTGGCACCGTGTGGCTATTGTATATAATGACCGGGTATGTCACTATCCATGACCACAACATTACACCATGTGTCTTCAACATTCACAACTCATATGAAGAATCAGAAACGATCAGAGGGGGTTGTTAGAGTGTAGACATACTAGGCATGTGCTAGCAATTATCAAAACCTTGAATAGCCAGTGGCATGCTGAGGCTATCATGGACAATGGCCGGCCAACATGAGCATATGTAACTGACCACAAGCACAAAGTTACACCATGTGTGGTCATCTTTTAATACTCAAAGCACGGTTCATAAATGGTCACGGGGGGCAATCCAAGTACACGCATAATAAGCATAGGCTAGCAAGTATCAAAACTTTCAAACACGAGTGGTACTATGTGGCCAGCATGTGCAATGACCATCAAAAGTATATAGAATGTGACCCACCATTGCCACAACATTTCACGAGGTGTGATCAATGTTGACAAATCATATCACAAGTAAGAAACCATGCTTTGTCAGAGGGGGCAGACAAAGTGTGGGCATAATATGCATGGACTAGCATGTATGATTCCTTCATGTACTAGTGGCACTTTGCTATTATCATGCGCCATGACAAGCAAAAAATGGCATGTCACCTACCACGACCACAGTATTCAACCATGTGTGGTAAAGTTGTGGCACTCTCTGGCTCTTTTGCGAAAGGACCGGCCAAAGTGGACAGATGTAACTGACCATGACCACAAGGTTACACCAAGTGAACTAAATTCAGACAGATCAAATCACGATTCAGGAATGGCCGCGGAGGGGGGGGGGGGGGGGGGGGGGGGGGGGGGGGGGGGGGGGGGGGGATTAAGTGAAGGCATAACGTACATGAACAAGCGGGTATACAAACCTTCAGGTACCTGTGATCCTGTGTGGCTTTTGTGCGCAATGATTCCCCAAGTTGGCACATGGTACCATGCAAGCATCATTGCAATACGTGTGGTAAACTCTGAAAAACCATAGCATCGAAAGAACCAGTTAGAGGGGGAATCAAATAGAAGCAATACTATGCATGGGCTAGCAAGTATGCAATCTTCAAATACTAGTGTCATGGTGCTGCTATTGTGCACAATGACTAGCCAAACTTGGACTATGTCACTGACAACAACATTACACCATGTGTGGTCAACTTGGAGACATTATAGCACGAGTAAAAAATGGTCATAGGGGTTAATCAAAATGTGCGATGACCATGCATGGACTAGGAAGTAACAAAACCTTCAAGAACTAGTGGCACACATGTCTATTGTGCGCAATGACCAGCCAACTTCAGCATACGTCACTAACCAGGACAGAACATCACATCATGTATACCATACTGGGGCTTGTATTCGTTCAAAGCAATTTTTTGCTTCCGCCCATGTGTTCCCTTTCAAATTGTGAAGTGCACTCTAGTATCACACCTAAAATTCCTGGCTCGTATGTAAAACATTCGCCTACCATGTCTCCAAATCAATTCAATCACCAACTTGTCATTTTTCTTATTTGCGGGAGCATAGTTGGCAAAATGGGTAATGGACGTCCGTGGGGGTGCAGTGCGCTTAGGCAGGCTCGTGGTGCTGGACACGAGGCCCCGGGTGGCGAAGGTGGCGAGGTCGTGGCGCATTGAAGGATCGCGCACTTGAAACGGGCAGCCGTCAGATTGCGAGTTGCGATCTGATGGCTACACAACTCATGCATTCGGAAGTTCGAACTTCACCGAGCGAAGTTCGAGCTTCCCAAAAAAACGTGGGCCAATTCAATAACCAGGAAAATATACCAATAAAGGGTTGGGCGACCACCCAGTAAACTCAAAAAGTCCATTTTCTGGGCGAAATTGAAAAGCATGTAATTCGGTTCTAAAACTTGAACGAATTCAAAGATCAGTACGGTAGTTGATGTTAGCAAAATAGATCACAAGCTAGAAACATTCTCAGGGGCAATCAAACTGCAGAAACTGTGGACCAGATAGTACAATTTTGTTTTAAAATCAGTAGCAAATTTTGGCTGTCATTCGCAACGACCAGCCAAAGTGGGCATATGTCATTCGTCATGACCACGACATCACACTATGTGTGGTCAACTTTGACATTTCTTAAGAAGATTCAGAAACAATCAGAGTGGATAAATGGCCAAATAGATGAGATACCCATAAAACGTAAAGTGTGAATCTCATTCGTCCAGCACCGGCAAAAACAAAACCTGAAAAGCCTAGTCTAAAAAAATGCTCGCTCGCAGCATACGTCGACAGTCGAGGAAGAAAAAAAAAGTGGATGGAGTCATCGCTCCCTCGCGATCGAGCGAGAAAACCCTTATTTCGTTTTTGTAATTTTTTGTACACGCAAAACCATTAGTTAAACATCCAAACCTCAATCAAACCCCACCCCAAATTACATTGGGGGTTTTAGGGTTTTAGTTATGCGCGGGCTTTTGCTGGACCCCGCGGCAGCGGGGCCGAGTAAGTCCCCTTTCAATGCATGGGGAGTCTTGAAATCCCCTCAAACTCTGGGCAAATTGTCCCCGCTAGTATGAAAAACTCTTCAAAGAAGGGGTTTGTGATACCAGCGGGAGGTGTTGCATGTCATGAGTCGTCGACGCATGGCATGCGGCCTCGCCATGCCTTTTTGCCTTTTTTCTTTGTTACTGGCACAGCGGTAGCTTCGGTTGATGGGTAGCTAGGATTTTTTGCTCGATGACGGGCGGATGAGCTATATAGTTTCGAAAAGTGGATATATGTATCTTCTGACTATCATGACAACATCACACAATAGGTGGTTAACTTAGACAAACCATAACAGAATCTATTCAAGCATCAGTGGTTTTGTGTGGCTTTTGTGCACAATTACCAGCTAAAGATGGCATAGGTCACCTATCTGAGAAAGTGCGTAGAAGCTTCCTAGTAACACAGCTGCTGACTGGGCGTCAGTGCCTGATCAGACGGTGACGACAGTCATAGGTCATACACACAACGGCAAGGGTTTGGCTATGAGACACAAGGCACAGTGTCAAAATGCTTCAACATAGCATATGCAGGGAGAAATGACAAATGACACGTCCAAGGCATAAACACCTGCCGCGGCGCACGGCGGGTGTCGCACGTGGCAGTCAAAGAGTTGTCCTAAAACCGGCCCAAAACCACTGTTTTGGCCGTAACTCTGCGCACACATGTCAGAATGCTACGTCGTCTGGACGTAGACGTGCATAATCAGAAGACAGATTACGACTGGTCACATGCATGCATCTATTGACAAACAATGAGCATACAATACAAAAACATGCAAATAGGCCTCATGGCCAGTCCGTCGAAAGACGTCTGCAAGATGTAGAAGACACAACAGAGAGTCCCGGTGGCATCTGAGGCTCTGGTGCAGTGGTCGGCCAGCTCCAAGCTGGTAGTCCGCCGCTTGTCATCGCGTTGGTGTCACCAGGGCCGCCCGCCTCAGGGATCTGCACGAGTATGGACACGGCCGAGTGGTCATAGTACAGGAACGGCACAAAGCACAACACTATCATGACCACATCACATAATGTGTGGGCAACTTTGACAAATCATGGCAAGAGCAAGTAATTCCCCGAGAGGTCAATCGAAGTGCAGGAATAATAGGAATGGTATAGGAATAAATAAAAGTTATGGAAGAAAAATGACACTGAGGGGCTTTCGCGTGTGATGGCGAGCCCAAGTTGGCATAGGTCATTTCCGCAAACCATTGCATTACACCATGAATGATCAACTGAGGAAAATAATAGAAATTTAAATGAAAAATAAGACTATTATTTTAATTTAATACCAAGTGCAAAATATTTATATATGGAATGGCACAACATGTGAATCATGTGAAATGAATGACCAAAGTGGGCATACATTAATGACCATGACCTCAAATTGCACAATGTGTGGTAAAGGTTTAGGAAACAAATAACGAGTAATAATTATTACAGAGGGGGAATAGAAATGCTGGATTACTAGAACATAATCTGAACTTTCATTCGGGGCTGGACTCGAACCATGGGAAACTTTTGCTGCTGACTTCGCCCTCACGGTTCATTTGGTTACTACCAGGGGCCCAGGCACAGCTCTGTGGTTTGTCAACTGCCCTGTGATGCAAATGATTAAACCCGCAGTGATACATTGAAGGTCCTGTTGGGTTAAACTTACGGAAACTCGTTTTGAGCATTCTTGGATGGTGCTGTGGTGACAAAGATCGTAAATCCGTTTGACACCCGAAAAGGCTTCTTGCTGGAGCTGGGGCATGCCTTACGGCGATAGGCTTGCTGATGCTTGCCGGGCGTGGGAGAGGCACTCAATTTGACTCTGCTTACTCAACAGATTGTCGATTGCACTTCCGGTATCTCTTCAAATACACCCAGCTTTCCCACCGATTTTCAGACGTAGACTTAGGTGGTAATCGCCGGCAATCTGCTCAGCAGGACACCCCGACAAACGACTCAACTGGCTGGCGCACTTGTTCGCCGGTCCCACTCAGAGGACGGCAAAGTGACGACGCATGATCGCTGTCAGGATGAATCTTTCCAAATAGGACCCAGACCGCTCCTTCAGCACAATGGCGGGCAGCAAGCGAGCTGCGTCCACCGCGGGAAAAGCGATCGGTCTTTTTCCTCCGCACTTGACTGATGTGTCACGTGAGCACGACGACGCCGTCCTCGGCAGAGACTCTTCACGCCCGACCTCAAGCATGGCGCGAAGCCAGGGTTGCGTTCAACAGGATAGCGAACATTTCCCACGAGCAAGAAGCGGAGTGCTAGCTTCCATTTAAGGTTCTCAAGTACGAACGGCTATCTCAGGGAGCTGCAGCCGTCTGGTCTCTACTGTAGTGGCGGCGATGGGATGGCGCTGCTACGAAGCAGCCGTTGACTTGACAGGACTTGCTCTCGCCTCTCGGCAGGAGCTCCAGTTAACTCGGCATGTGGTCAGACCAATGCCGTGCCCCCATAACGAAAAGGAGTCCTGCATGTCCGTTGTGTCGTTGGCCGGCAAACCCTAATTCAGCAGTGGCTTGAGCTCCTTTTTTGGCAACCATCCAAGCGGGCCACTTGGGAAACCAGGCAGGCAAGGAAGAAGAGGAGGAGGAAGAGGAAGCTGAGCCGCCAAGCGAGTGCTTGAAGCACCCGCTAAGGCGGAGCACAGCCGACTGGCCCTTTGGGAGGCCTCCAGCCAGTAGCACGTTGAACGCCGTGTGGGGCACACCCAGCTCGCCAGCTCTCTCCAGCCTCAGCTGGTGTCACAAAGCGACAAATGTGCTGACCACTTCAAACCAGT
>SZWC01000084.1:388135-405209 GCA_023375785.1 Penium margaritaceum
TGGGGCAGCTGGCCCGGAGGGACCAGCGGACGCGACTGGGGCAGCAGGCCCGGATGGACCAGCGGACGCGACTGGGGCAGCTGGCCCGGAGGGACCAGCGGACGCGACTGGGGCTGCTAGCCCGGAGGAACCAGCGGACGCGACTGGGACAGCTGGCCCGGAGGGACCAGCAGACGCGACTGGGGCAGCTGGCCCGGAGGGACCTGCGGACGCGACTGGGGCAGCTGGCCCGGATGGACCAGCGGACACGACTGGGGCAGCTGGCCCGGAGGGATCAGCGGACGCGACTGGGGCTGCTGGCCCGGAGGGACCAGCGGACGCGACTGGTGCAGCTGGCCCGGAGGGACCGGCGGACGCGGCTGGGGCAGCTGGCCCGGGGGGACCAGCGCACGCGACTGTGTCACCCGGACGCGGTAGGACGGAGGACGGACTCACCACTCCCCCACGCGACGGGATAGACACAAACGAGCCGGAGCGAATGAGGTCGCGAGGAAACAGGTCCTCGAAGAAGAGGGCCCCCCGGGACTCGATGATGCAGTGCCGGGAGGGGTCCCAGAAGCGCCAGGCCTTGGACTGACGAGAGACACCAAGGAAGGTGTAGGGAGGGCCGCGGGGGGAGAGCTTGCCACCTTGCTGCGGGGCGGGCAGCCAGACAATGGCGACACAACCCCACACGCGAGCGGGGCGGAGGTCAGCGCGCTGACCGCACCAATGTTGGTACGGCGTGGACTGACGGGGAAGGGGACCGTGGGGAATCCGGTTCCAGACCCAGGTCATGTAAGCCATGGCTTCAAAGTAGAAGCCCTCGGAGAGACCGGACTCGACACGCATGGTGCGGACGGCGTCAGCCATGGTCCGGTTCCACCGCTCGGAGACACCGTTCTGGGCGGGTGTGTAGGGCGCCGATGTCTCGTGGTGGATGCCGCGGGAGGCGAGGAAAGTCGTAGCCTCACCCATGTACTCGCCACCGCGATCGGAGCGAAAGCGGCGAAGGGAGCGGCCACACGCGTGCTCTGCAAGGACAAGCCAGTCCTGGATGGCCCGGGCGACATCGCTCTTCTGCGTAAGACAGAAGACCCAGCGATAGCGAGAATAGTCGTCCGTGAGGGTGAGGACATAGCGGCCGTGCTCGCCGACTGACTCGGTGGGGAGAGGGCCCATGACATCCGAATGGACAAGGTCGAGAGGGGCAGATGCACGTGAGTCAGACAAGGGGTACGTGGACCGGTGGATCTTCCCCTGAGCGCAGTCAATGCACTCAGTGGGGCACGGGAGTGGGAACGTCTCCGGGTCAAGGCCAGAGGCAGGCCGGGTGCGAAGCATGCTGTCCACAGCGGCACAGTAGACGTGGCAGAGGCGGCGGTGCAAGAGGCGGGTGTGCTGAGGAGAGAGCGTACTGGTGACGAGCACATGGCCTGTGGCGGCCGACGTGGAGGAGGTGGGAGGAGAACAGGAGAGACGAGGAACATGCCACAGGTTGCCACGGGCGGTGGCGTGCAAGACGACAAGACCAGACGGACGCAACGACACAGTGCCAACACCACGCGAGTGAACTACATCCATGCTCATGCGGTCAAGGGCAATCACGGACAGGAGGCTGAGCTCTAGACCAGGGACGAAGAGGACATCGGTCAGGAAGACGTCACCGGCAGGACCACGAAAACGAACGACGCCAACACCACGGACAGGTAACACCTGGCCGGAACCTGTCCGGACACCGGAGACATCGCCGACAGGACCGAGCATACTGAAGGCCTCACGAGAGGCCGTCATGTGATGCGTGGCCCCGGAGTCGATGATCCAGGTCGTAGCAGGGTCCTGGACCGGGGTCGCGAGATCGCTAACGGTCACATGGCAGCAGGCGAGGGACGCGGACGCNACTACATCCATGCTCATGCGGTCAAGGGCAGTCACGGACAGGAGGCTGAGCTCTAGACCAGGGACGAAGAGGACATCGGTCAGGAAGACGTCACCGGCAGGACCACGAAAACGAACGACGCCAACACCACGGACAGGTAACACCTGGCCGGAACCTGTCCGGACACCGGAGACATCGCCGACAGGACCGAGCATACTGAAGGCCTCACGAGAGGCCGTCATGTGATGCGTGGCCCTGGAGTCGATGATCCAGGTTGTAGCAGGGTCCTGGACCGGGGTCGCGAGATCGCTAACGGTCACATGGCAGCAGGCGAGGGACGCGGACGCGGTGGACGGAGGCGCGAAACGGGACTGCCAATCGTCAAGCCAAGCAACATCATCAAGAAGAGGGGCGGAGGAGCCTACGGGCGACGATGAGACAGACGCGGAAACGGGACACGACCGCAGCTCAGTCGCAGTCATGCAGGGCTGGGCAGGAGGGCAGGAGGTGATGCAACACGCACTTCCTTGGGGAGGAGGGCGAGGCAGGCCGAGCTGGAGCGCGATGAACTGCTCCAGCTGACGCTCACGGGAGGAGGACCCGGGAGCGTAGACGGAATGCGGAGTGACGGTGCCGGAGCCCGGGTAGTAGGAGGATTGCGCCGGTGAAGGGAGCGGAGACGCCGACGACTGTGGGTAGTACTGCTGCGGCGCAGGTGTCTGCGGGACAGGCGGAGCTGCCGGAGTGGTAGAGCCGCTGGACGAGGTCAAGGTGGAAGGGCCAGCAGCGGCGACGGCGGCAGATGCGAGACGGCGCTCCTGCTGGCGCCGCATGGTAGCGATGAAGCACGCCTCGTCTGTCGGGAGAGGGCACGTGTACCACCCGTGCCCGGGCTGACCACAGCTGTGGCAGACCGAGCCACCACCGGTGGACCCAGTCGACGACTGCTGCTGCTGCTGCTGCGGCTGACCCTTGCCTTTCTTGTTCCGACTCTTCTTCTTCTTCTTCCCCGACGACGATGAGGTAGCTGCGGCGGGAGAGGCGACAGCCACGGAGGCAACAACAGGGGAGGCGACAGTAGGGGAGGCGACGGCAGGGGATGCGAGCGCCTCCGTGCGATGGAGCAGGGACTCCTGGCGAGCTTCCTCAATGCGGAGGAAGAGCTCGTATGCCGAGGGCATGAGGGTGCCCTGGGTCGCCATGGTGGAGAGGACGTCCTGGGGGTAGTGGACGAAGACGTCTGCGTAGTCGCTAGTGGCGCCGCGCTTGATGGTGAGGAGCGCGGACAGAGGAGGCGGAGCAGATGTGCCGAGACGACGGAGGATGTCCTCCGCCCGTTGCCAGTAGGCAGTGACCGTCTCGGTTGCCCCCATGTGCAGGGAGTTGAACTCCCGGAGCAGACGGCTGATCTCAGCGTCGCTGGACAAGCGATGGGGCCTGGTGAGGACGTGCGAGGCGGCTGCATGGTCCGGGATGTCGCCAGCCGTGACGTCGCCGAGGAAAGGCTCTAAGGCCAGGCGGGAAGCTGGAGGGGCGACTGGGATGAGGGCACGGACGGCGCGACCAGCGTCATACAGCTGGTCGGCCTGGGTGGAGTCATAAGGGAGGGTGTAATATGCCCAGAGGCCCTCACCCTGCGCCCAGATCCGGAAGCTGAGCTCCCAGCTCCGGAACTGCTCGCCGGCCTGAAGCGGCGGCGGCGGCGTCTCAAAGTCCTTCTGCCTGCGGCAGGCACCCGGAGTGGGGCCAAGGACGGAAGTGACTGTCTGCCGCTGGCGCTGAGTCTGCTGCTGAGCCAGGTAGTACGTAGCAGCAGACACAGCTGGGCTGGCGTGCCCTGGAGGGACGAACGATGGTGGACCACTGGTGGCAGTCCGGGCGGCTACCGGCTGTAGCGCAGCAAGCTGCTGCGTCAGGGCGGCGAGCTGTTGCTGAAGAGCCGCAAGAGGGTGAAGATTACCGCCGACGACACCAGCGGGCGGCAGCTGCTCCTGCTGCTGCTGCTGCTGCTGCTGCTGCTGCTGTGGAGGGGGCGGCTACTCCTGCTGCTGCGGCGGTGGCTGCTGCTGTATGGGCGGTGACTGCTGCTGCAGCGGCGGTGGCGGCTGCTGCTGTAGAGGCGGCGGCTGCTGCTGCTGCAACGGCGGTGGCTGCTGCTGCTGCAATGGCGGCGGCGGCGGCAGCTGCTGGTCCTGCGGCGGCGGCGGTTGCTGCTGCTGCAGCGGCGGCGGGTGCTGCTGCTGCTGCTGATGCTGCAGCAAGCGCTGGAAAAAAGGAGGGGTGGGGGTCCCCCCATCAGAGGAGGACCCCCCCTCACCTGGACTATCAGCCATGCCTTGGTGTCCCCTTTTTTTTCTTGTTGTAGGTGCTTTCCCCCTTGCCCTTTGTTCCCTTTTTTTTATTTTTTTATTTTTCTCTTGTCACAGCGGGCAGCAGCCCGCTGTCTGGTGCGAGCAGCGGGCTGCTGCTCGCCCAGCAGCAGCGAGCTGCTGCTCGCTGGCAGCAGCGGGCTGCAGCTCGCTGCTCGCTCGCTGCGAGCAGCGCGCAGCAGCAGCCGCGGCCGGCAGCTGCTGCAGCTGCTGCTGCTGCTACAGCTGTCGGCTGCTGCAGCTCGCTGCAGTAGCTGCTGCAGCCCGCTGCTGCTGTTGCACGCTGCTGCAGCTGCTGCGTGCTGCTGCTGCTGCGTGCTGCTGCTGCTGCGTGCTGCTGCTGCGGGCTGCTGCAGCCGGCTGCTGCTGCGGGCTGCTGCTGCTGCTGCACGCTGCTGCTGCTGTTGCTGCAAGCTGCTGCTGCTGCGGGCTGTTGCTGCTGCTGCTACGAGCTGTTATTGCTGCTGCTGCGAGCTGCTGTTGCTGCAGGGTGCTGTGAGCTGCTGCTTCTGCCTGCTGCTGCTGGTGGTGCCAGTCACTGCACCTGGGTGACGTTGCCGCGTGCGTCGTCGCCCACAGCCGTCAGACGCCGCCTGCCGCTCACCTCCTCGCGTCACCCGTGGGGGTCAGTGCTGCCGAAAAATTTCGGCAGCATTTCCCCTGGCCCAGTGGCCGTGGGAAAAATTCTGACGCCGCCACCAGGAGGGTCAATGCTGTCGGAAAAAATCCGGCAGCATTTCCCCTGCACTGGTGCGTATGGGAAGTCCGCCGGCGTTGTCTGGCACCTGTTCGCCAGTCTTCTGCTACTGCTACTACACTCTGGCTCTGATACCAAGCTGGAAACTATGCAGCATGTTGGGGCAGCAGCGTTGTTGATGCAGCGTGCGGGCTTCCACGCTCGTTGCTTAAGTCAGCTGCCCCCTCAGTCTGCTGCTCTAGAGTCTAAGTCTGGAAGCTCTGGGTTTTGTTACTCAGAAACGCGCGCGCCAGAGTTAGCGCCAGAAAGCAGCTGAAAACTGACAATGACTGAATAGGAATGAAGAATGAACANGTTTTGCCTGAAAACTGGACCATACCATAATACCGACGCTGCAAACGCAGCCGTGCGGTCAGAATCTGCTAGAAAAATAGTAGCGAGGAGTTATGGCAGCCTAAATCCAGATAGTGCCCACGACGGTTTATGCTGCCAAACAGGGTCATGCAACATGCAACTGGGACCCTAGGCAGTGCACGACGACGCAGGCACGACAGTACGTGCTGGACGCATGCAGACAGCGACTGCGGCGGCAGTGACTGCCGGCAGTGCAACCGCCGAGGAGGCCTGCCGATGGAGCTGAACACGTCGCCGGAGAGAGGAGGCTCCAGCGAACAGTGAGACGACCTCAGCGTGCGTCGGCTCCACCGGACGACACTCCACCGGCGTCGAGTCTTGCCGTCAGTCATCTGCACGCCGATGTACACAAGCCGGGAGGACACAACAGAGCACAATGAGCGCAAACAACCAACATCCGGCATTGAACGGTGGACACACATGCAAAACATGCAATTGGGCCCATGGCCAGCCCACTGATTAAATCCTACAGGTTGTAGAAAAGCAGCAAAAGGTCCAAGACTGCATCCAAGATGCTGGGGCAGTCGTTAGTCAACTCCAAGTGGGTGGTCCACTACGTGCCGACGCGCTGGTGCCTCCTCGGTCCGCATCAAGGATCATGTCGTTGCGCTTTATTGTACCGCTGCTCTCCTGGCCGTCGCTCGTGACGGGTGGAAGCGACACACACCAACACTCCCCCTGCCTGACACAACTGTCATCATAACGATGTCTGAGCGAAGGCAAGGAAGGATGACTCGTGCAACCAACTATAACGAGCACCGATCAAGCATACCATAACACAGGATCTCTTCGTGACAATGGTGCATCCCACGAAGTGCCCGGGTCTGGACTATGCAAGAAGTCAATAACACACCTACGTGTCAAACATCATGCAAGAAAGACAGAGAAACAAGGTCTCCTCGTGACCCCGGAAAATGTCTCCGGCTGTCCGGGTTCCGGCCACACCATGCATGGATCATACATAAACATAGAGGCAATGGATCTCCACGTCACACCGGTAGAACTCACCATGTGCGCGAGTCTTCACCAGCATAACCTCGATAAAAGCATCGTGCCACACCCCAACTAACCTCGATATCATGATAATGGTGTCAAGCCAAAGCCCACATACCATTGCTGCCTCTGGGATTCAGAGGCTGACAGCACGAGCAAAGCTGATGGCTGCTCCCAAAACAATTCCTGAGGAGGGAGCGCGGCTCTCCCATGGCCACCTACCCCTGCATAACAATAGCAAAGGGTGATGACGATGGTGGTGAGATGTGCTCGTAGAGAGCCTCACCCCGGAGCACCGTCGTTGCTGTCGTCGCCGTCGCTGTTGTCCTCGTCGTTCTTGTGATCGTCAATGCTATCGTCACTTGCAGATGTGACTCGTGCAGCGCTGAGGGTCTCCTCCAACATAATCACCTACTGTATGGACTCCAACTGTTGAGTTGCTTATCGTCTTGCTGCCTCTGAGGTGTCGAGGCGCGTGTGGAGCTCGAGAAGCTTTGACGCGGAAGCCGACTGGCTGGCTGAATCTATGACATGTAGGCGGTCAGTAGATGTTTTGGCCTGAAATATCGTGTCACTCTTGCGAAGCTGACGGTGGACCTCGATCACGTGCGCGTCGACACCAGCCACAGCCTCCTACAGCCTTGCGGTCTCATCACGTAGGAAGGAGTGGAGCTACGCATGCTTGTCGCACAAGTCGACGTCCTGTACGTCAGTCGTCGACTCAAGTGCCGCTTGGCCACGAGCTACTAGCAGGGCGTTGGCAGAATACAATGAGTCGCCACGTAAATTGTCTGGGGCTGTAGGAGCGGCTGCTGCAATGGCACCTGCTGCTCATGACACACCTGTCGCCCGGCCGTTAGTTGCAGGCCGGACGTTGGCATATGTAGGTAGATATGTATCCGCGGCATCGTCACCATCATCAAAAGTGTGGTCAGTGCCGTGGTACTCCCTGCAGCCCCCGGGGCGCAACCCATCATCCACCTGCTGCTGGAGGTCCGCCTGTCCCGGTCGTGCATCCTGTAGAGACCACTCAGCTGCCTGAAGACACATGTGTACATCCTCCACACACTTCTCGACAGCCCGTCATGCTGGAACATCCACTGTGTAACAGCAGCTGCTGGCCTCCCGAAGCTCGACCATGAGGCTCTGCACGTGCGCCTCAACTCAAGCCACCACTACCTTCTGCTCGTCGACCACGGAGCATAGGCTCTTGGGTAGAGGAACCGTAGCATGAAAGAAAGTAGTTGTGTCCTCAGCTAGAACCGCCATAGTGTCAACGACACTGGTCAGGGCAGCCATGAGGCGGAGGTCCGTAGCTCGCTCTGCATCCTCCATGCCAGCCACACCTACAGGGGTTACTGGTACAAGCTCATCTACTACTGCCAACATGTCACACACGCAAACGTTTGCTGTCACGGAGGGACCATCTCCTGCTCGTGCAGCGGCTATTGCAGATACGGCAGCGCACTAGTCCTCTATGCCTGCCTCCGACCCTGTGTCTGACCACTCCACATCGGACGACTCGGCCTCGTAGAGTCTGCCTTGTCCTCGCGGTCGATCACTTGCTCCTGTTGCCTAGCACTATCAGCCAGAACCACCTCAGCATCTGCTGTAGGTTGAGCATCAACATTTGTATCACTTGCTCCTGCTGCTGCTGTTGCTGCTACTGCTGGCACCATGTCAGCTTTCTCCACACCAACTAATGTAGAAACGCACACATCGTCAGGCGCAGCTCCTCCATCGGCCGTCGACACGTCATCCGCCAAGGCATCAACGATTACCATCTCTATACACGACTCTATCTCAACATCAGACCAATCCTCCTCTCACGAAGAGTCTCTATCGAGGAAGACGCCTCCCCTCCCCGGAACTCTCTGCTAATTGAGCCTGCTATGAAGCGTTATCTGCCTCAACCATCCTGCACTCCAGAACAGTCGCGTCACCAATGCCGAGCTCCATCGCGGTCGTCAACGGAAAAACAATCCCCCTCACAACTAACACCTCGGCAGGAGCCGTGGGGACTCGCCAGACCAAGCCAAGGACTGGAGACGAAGGGGTCTCATCATCTGTGACCCCTCCCACAGCTGTATCAGGTGGTGCTGCCTACGAGCGACCTGTAAAACGAGTAGTTCGCCACCGCGCACAACGAGTGCAAGCACGAGCGGTACGGCCACAGGCTGAGGGTATGTTCGTCGGTATGATGCCGACAGCCTCCAAAACGGAGCGAAGGGCAACGGATGTACACAAGAGATCTGGCATTCTACCATCGTCGGAGGAAGGGATGTAGGATCGGGAGGAGGATGGAGATGAAGTGGCAGGTGGCATCAGCGGCCGGGTGACAAGTCATGTGGTCAAGGAGCCGGTGGACCATGCACTCGAAATTCCGGACCTCCATGTGTAGGGCAGCCATGTTTCCACACACAAGCGCTGTGGCATCGCCCGGTGACGTATCCACTGAAGGAAGTGGAGAGGATTGCACACAAGGGGGAAGCCACCCAGGATGGCTCTATCGGCACTGGCGCCAGCCATGCTCCCTATCTTGAAAACAGTAGCACGAGAACCCTAAAGACAAGTGGGGCACGTGCCACGACTGCATCGACCACTCTGCATTTGGCGACTACCACAGTTGAGGCTCAGGCGTAGACCACGGCACAGGCAACGCCCACGACCATATTGCGTAACTCATGTCGAGAGCTTAGGGTGGGTGATAGTCGTGCACACTCGATCCCGATGGCACTCAACTCCACTTAGAGGGATACGAATGCAGCAACGTCCCTCAGAGGGGCTGCGATGTCGTCAATCTCGGCCACAACCTTAGCCGTAATGTTGCAGTACTGCCACACGGTGGCGATGGCGGAACTATCACATCGTGCGACCTCAAGTCGCCTTAGATGCCGTTGATGCTACACCCGGTGCCGTCGTCAGCCGACGTCTGTGGCCTCAAGCCACCTTTGGTGGTGTTACTACTACTGTGACTCTTGCGGCGGTTGCTACAACGATTCCCGTCATTAGCCGACGGTGGTTGCCTCAAGCCACACATAAAAGTAGTAAAATAAAAATAAAAAGGGTGAAATAGCTCAGATACCCATAAAACGCAAAGTGTGACTCTCATCCGCCCGTCATTCGGAAGAAAAGTAACGATCCGCTTGTGGTTCAGAAGAACAGCAACCATCCGCCCACCATGCATTACAAAAGCAACCGTCCGCCCAGCCTCCGCAACAAAATCAATCAGCTACCCACCCTTTTTCATGCTGGACCACACCATGTGTTTTGGACCTGACATGAAAAAAAGGTGCAATGGTGCATCCGTCTGAGACATAGTGAATGACAAGAATCATGTCATGCATCAATGCTACATGGTATGTGGCGGGAACATGACACTTTTTGTAGCATTTCTGGGTTCCTAAGGTGTTTTGTGTGTAACGTTGGCATATGCGATGTTTTTTGCACGACATTGTCATATGCATTATTTTCTGTGCGACATTGGTCTGTGCATTTTTTTGTGTGGAGCATTGTCATATGCATTGTTTTGTGTGCAACATTTGCATATCAGTTATGTAGTTCCAAAAACTGGGTATATCGTGACTGAACCCAAGACAAAAGCAAAAACTCCTTTTCCAAAAACAAAGGGAGTAGGAGGCACCCCCCATTTTTTCTGTTTTTTGTTCACCGAACGCTCGGTGCTTGTGGGGTATCCCTCTTTGGGGTCTTTCTCGATTGCCCCACTCCCGGAAACTCACTATCCCTTTTTTTTGTGTGTGTCTGGCTCAACCCTCCTTCTGAACGAGCTTGTTAAGCGCGCTCGCTGGACGAGCTTGTTGAGCGAGCTCGTCCCCTGGGCGAGCTTGCTTGCAGCACGAAGCCGTGGGGCAGCTTCGTGCTACAGGTGAGCGGCAGCGGTAGTTGCTACCACTGCAGCTGCCATTGCTGCTCGTGATGCTGTTGTTGTTGCCGCTGCTTCTACAAGCGTGTGCAGCTGCGACGGCACGCTGCAGCTACTTGCCGCTGCAGCCCCTACTGCAGGTGCTGCCGCTACGCCTGCTGCTGGCTGTCGTTGCTACCCCGGATGCTGCTGTGGCTGTTGTCCCACACTGCTGGAGCTGGTAGCCGATGCCGTTGTTGCTGCAGCTACTACTATTGCTGTTGGCCTCCGCCGCTGCTGCTGCGCTGCTGATGCTCCTTGCGGCTGCTGATGCCACCGCTGCTGCAAGCTACTATTGCTGCTCCGCGCTTCCATTGCTCGCAGCTGTCTTCGCAAGCTGTTGCTGCGAGCTGCTTCTCCTCCCCCCCCCCCCCCCCCCCCCCCCCCCCCCCCCCCCCCCCCCCCCCCCCCCCCCCCCCCCCCCCCCCCCCCCCCCCCCCCCCCCCCCCCCCCCCCCCTTTTTTTTGTACATGCCGGTAGTGAGAAACGGGTGGTGCTGCCACCCGGTGCTGCTTTTGCTGATCGGCGTGGCTGTTGCCCGTAGGCGCTCCCGCTGCAGGTACTTCCTACCGCTGCTGCTGCTACGGCTGATGTTGCTTGTAGCTGTCGCCGGTGTTTCCGCTTCCTCCACTGCTCCCCTGCCACGTAGTCGTGGTGGGTCCTTCCTGGATCTCCTCGTGTGCTATGGGTGGCCGCTGTTGCTCCCACTCATTGATGCTGCTGTTGCTGCTGCTGCTGCTACGTCTCTGGTGCATAGCACGAGCTGTGGCTCATTTGCTTTGATTCCATGAGAATATTCGAGGAAGCTTCCTAGCACGCTTGTCACTGGCTGGGCGTTAGCGCTTGGTTAACTCGCGGTGCCAACACAGGTAGGACGCGTAACGCCAAGGGTTTGGCTAGACGACATGAAGATAGTGTCAAATGTGCTTCTTTAAACAAACACATGGAGAGAGAGTTAACAAATGACAGGTCCACAACATAAATACTTGGCGCGGCGCACAACGTGTGTCCCACGCGACAGTGCAATGTTTGTCCTAAAAACACTGTTGTGGTCATAACTCTACGGAGACAAATCAAAACGCTACGCCGTCTGAACGTATACGTGTAGGATCTCAGGGCGGACGCTAGGACTGGTCAAATGCATGCATTAGGCATTGAACGGTGGACACACAATGCAAAACATGCAAATCGGGCCTATGGCCACTCCACTGACACAATCCCACAGGCTGTAGAAAAAATTGTAGAAGGTCCGAGACAACATCCAAAGCGCTATGGCAATCGTTGGTGAGCTCTGAGTGGGTGGTCCACTACATGCCGACGCACTGGTTCCTCCTGGGTCCGCATCAGGTATCATGTCGTCGCACTCTCCTATATCGTTGCTCCCCTAACTGTCGCTCGTGATGACCGGAGGCCACACACTGTTGGTTTTTGCGCATCTCTCATTGTGCTCTGTTGTGTCCTCCCGGCTTGTGTACATCGGCATGCAGATGACTGACGGCGAGACTCGACGCTGATGGAGTGTCGTCCGCTGGAGCCGACGCACGCTGAGGTCTTCTCGCAGTTTGCTGGAGCCTCCTCTCTCCAGCGACGTGCTCAGCTCCATCGGCAGGCCTCCTCGGCGGTCGTGCTGCCGGCGGTCGCTGCCACCGTAGTTGCTGTGTGCATGCGTCCAGCGCGTCCCATCGCGTCTGCGTCGTCATGCTCTGCCTACGATGTTTGTTGCATGTTGTATGGCCCTGTTCGGCATCATGGACCATCGTAGGCACTGCCTGGGTTCGGGCAGCCATAACTCCTTGCTACTATTTTTCTAGCTGTTTCTGACCGCACGACTGCATTTGCAGCATCGGTATTATGGTATGGTCCAGTTTTCAGGCAAAACGGACAACGTCCAGGTTTTGGGCTGTCGGCTGTCTGGTAGGGCTCACCGAGACAACCTGCCTGCCAGAGAATAGGTCTATTTCCTGATTGGCTGGTTAGCTGAGTAACAAGCTCTACAGGCCTGGGGGGGGCCTAGAACTTGGAGGGGTCTCCCATTGTTGTTTATTCTTCATTGCTAATCAGTTACTTTCAGTTTCCAGCTGCTTTCTGGCGCTAACACTGGCGCGCGCACTTATGAGTAACAAACCCAGAGCTTCCAGACTTAGTCTCTAGAGCAGCAGACTGAGGGGGCAGCTGACTTAAGCAACTAGCGTGGAAGCCCGCACGCTGCATCAACAACGCTGCTGCCCCAACCTGCTGCCCAGCGTTTCCTTCTTGGTATCTGAGCCAGATCGTAGCAGCAGCAGCAGAAGACTGACGTACAGGTGCCAGACAACCCCGACGGACCTCCATACGCGCCAGTGCAGGGGAAATGCTGCCGGATTTTTTTCGTCAGCATTGACCCGCCTGGTGGCGGCGTCAGAATTTTTCCCACGGCCACTGGGCCAGGGGAAATGCTGCCGGATTTTTTCCGGCAGCACTGACCCCCACGCGTGACGCGAGGAGGTGAGCGGCCAGCCATGTCAGGCCCTCCTTGATGTAGACGCACGCGGCGACGTCCTCCAGGTGTGACTGACAGCAGCAGCTGGCAGCAGCAGCAGCAGGAGCTTGCCGTAGCAACAGCTCGCAGCCGCAGCAGCCCGCAGCAGCAGCAGCAGCAGCCGGCAGCAGCAGCAGCGTGCACCAGCCGGCAGCAGCTGCAGCAGCCGGCAGCAGCAGCAGCTCGCAGCAGCAGCCGCAGCCGGCGGCAGCAGCAGCAGCAGCCGGCGGCAGCAGCAGCATCAGCAGCGGCCGCAGCATCAGCCGCAGCTGGCGGCAGTAGCAGCCGTAGCCGGCGGCAGCAGCAGCAGCAGCAGCGGCCGCAGCATCAGCCGCAGCAGCCGCAGCCGCAGCTGCCCGCAGCCCGCTGCTCGCTACGAGCTGCGAGCTGCTGGCAGCAAGCTCGCGGCCCGCAGCGAGCAGCGAGCAGCAGGCAGCGAGCTCGCTGCTCGCAGCCCTTCGCTCGCGGCGAGCAGGGAGCTCGCAGCGACGAGCAAAAGGAAAAAAAAAAAACGGACCCCCCTCCCTTGCATCCGCAGCAGCAGCAGCAACAGCCGCAGCTGCAGCCACAACAGCCGCAACAGCAGCCGAAGCAACCGCAGTAGCCGCAGCAGCCGCATCAGCCGCAGCCGCAGCCGTAGCCGCAGCAGCAGTAGCCGCCGTAGCCGCAGCAGCCACAGCCGCAGCAGCAGCAGCAGCTGCAGCAGCAACCGCCACAGCAGCAGTAGCCGCAGCCGCAGCCACAGTAGCAGCAGCAGCAGCAGCCGCAGCAGCAGCAGCCGCAGCAGCCGCAGCAACCCCAGCAGCCGCAGCCGTAGCCACAACAGCAACAACAGCGGCATCAGCAGCAGCAGTAGCTGCAGCAACTGCAGTCGTAGCAGCACCAACACCCGCGGCTGCAGCATCTGGTGCTCACGTCAGCGGCCGTCCGCTGACGTCATTGCTAATGTCAGTGCTGACGTCATCAACCGAGAAAGGAAAAGAAAAAGAAAAAAAAAACACTGGGGGAGAAAACAGTGGCACTGCACACACGCAGTTCCCTCTGCTGACGTCAGCCATCCTCGGCTGTTGTCACTGCTGACATCAGTAGCACACAAAACACAAAAAAAAACAAAAGGGGACGAGAGGCACCTTTAACCACCATGACCAACAGCCCCTCTGACGCGGGGTCCTCCTCCGTTGGGGGAGGGACCCCTAGCCCCCCTTTTGTGCAGTAGCTGCAGCAGCAGCAGCAGCAGCAGCAGCAGCAGCAACAGCAGCAACAGCAGCATCAGCAGCAGTAGCAGCAGCAGCAACAGCAGCAGTAGCAGCAGCAGCAGTAGCAGTTGCCCTCTGGCATCGGCAGTGGCGTCCCTGACCCACTCGCTCTTGAGCTACAGCTCGCCGCCTTGATGTAGAGGCAGTAGCAGCAGCAACAGCAGCAGCAGCAGCAGCAGTAGCAGCTGCAGCAGCAGATGTCCTCTGGCATCGGCGGCGGCGTCCCTGACCCCCTCGCCGCTCTTCAGCTACAGCTCACCGCCTTGACGCAGCAGCTTGCGGCGCTGCAACCATCAGCTTCCCACACTGCTACCGGTACGCTGCCATCCTTCATCCCTCCAGGGCACGCCTGCCCAACTGTGTCCGCTGCCACGCACTACCTAGCGCAGCAGCAGACTCAGCACCAGCGGCAGACGGTGACCTTCGTCCTTGGCCCCACTCTGGGTGCCAGCCGCAGGCAGAAGGACTTTGAGACACCGCCGCCGCCGCTTAAGGCTGGCGAGGAGTTCCGGAGCTGGGAGCTCAGCTTCCGGATCTGGGCGCAAGGGGAGGGCCTATGGGTGTACTACACCCATCCCTATGACTCCACCCAGGCCGACCAGCTGTATGACGCTCGTCGCGCCGTCCGTGCCCTCGTCCCAGTCGCCCCTCCGGCTTCCCGCCTGGCACTGGAGCCTTTCCTCGGCGACTTCACCACTGGCGCCACACCGGACCCTGCATCCGCATGGCACATCCTCACTCGGCCTCATCGCCTGTCCAGCGACGCTGAGATCAGCCGTCTGCTCCGGGAGTTCAACTCCCTGCGCATGGGGGAGACCGAGATGGTCACTGCCTACTGGCAGCGGGCGGAGGACATCCTGCGTCGTCTCGGCACATCTGCTCCACCCCCTCTGTCCGCACTCCTCACCATCAAGCGCGGTGCCACCAGCGCGTACGCGGACGTCTTCGTCCACTACCCCCAGGACGTCCTCTCCACAATGGCGACCCAGGGCACCCTCATGCCCTGGGCATACGAGCTCTTCCTCCGCATTGAGGAAGCTCGCCAGGAGTCCAAACTCCATCGCACGGAGGCTCTCGCCTCCGTGGCCATCACCTCCCCCGCCACAGCTACATCCGCCAGCTCCTCCGCCAGCTCCTCCGCCAGCGCTTCGCCGACGGGGAAGAAGAAGCGTCGGAGCAAGAAGAGCAAGGGTCAGTAGCAGCAGCAGTAGCAGTAGCCGTTGACCGGGTCTGGCAGTGGTGGCTCTGCCTGCCACAACTGTGGCCAGCCTGGGCACGGGTGGTACACGTGCCCGCTGCCGACGGACGAGGCGCGCGTCATCGCCACCATGCGTCGCCAGCGGGAGCGCCGTCTCGCCTCTGCCTCCGTCGCTATTGCCAGCTCTGACGCGTTGACCTCGTCTAGCGGCTCCACCACCCCGGTCGCCTCGCAAGTTCCGCAGACACCGACTCCGCAGCCGTCGGCGCCTCCGCTACCTTCGGCGGTTCCGTCCTCCTCCTACCCGGGCTCCGGCGCCGTCACTCCGCACTCCGTCTACGCTCCCGGGCCCTCCTCCCGTGAGTGTCAACTGGAGCAGTTTATCGCGCTCCAGCTCGGCCTGCCTCGCCCTCCTCCCCAGGGAAGTGCGAGTTGCATCACCTCCTGCTCTCCTGCCCAGCCCGGCATGACTGAGACTGAGCTGCGGTCGTGTCCCGTTTCCTCGTCTGTCTCGTCGTCGCCCGTGGCCTCCTCTGCCTCTCTTCTTGATGATGTTGCTTGGATTGACAATTGGCAGTCCCGTTTCGCGCCTCCGTCCACCGCTTCCGCGTCCCTCGCCTGCTGCCATGTGACCGTTAGCGATCTAGCGACCCCGGTTCAGGACCCTACTGAGACCTGGATCATCGACTCCGGGGCCACGCATCACATGACGGCCTCTCGTGAGGCCTTCAGTATGCTCGGTCCTGTCGACGATGTCTCCGGTGTCCGGACGGGCTCCGGACAGGTGTTGCTTGTCCGTGGTATTGGCGTCGTTTGTTTTCGTGGTCCTGCCGGTGACGTCTTTCTGACCGATGTCCTCTTCGTCCCTGGTCTCGAGCTCAGCCTCCTGTCCGTGACTGCCCTTGACCGCATGAGCATGGATGTTGTGCACTCGCGTGGTGTTGGCACTGTGTCGTTGCGTCCGTCTGGTCTTGTCGTCCTGCACGCCACCGCCCGTGGCAACCTGTGGCATGTTCCTCGTCTCTCCTCTTCTTCTCCCGTCTCCTCCTCGTCGGCCGCCACAGGCCATGTGCTCATCACCAGTACGCTTTCTCCTCAGCACACCCGCCTCTTGCACCACCGCCTCTGCCACGTCCACTCTGCCGCTGTGGACAGCCTGCTTTGCACCCAGCCTGCCTCGGGCCTTGACCCGGAGACTTTCCCTCTCCCGTGCCCCACTGAGTGCACTGACTGCACTCAGGGGAAGATGCACCGGTCCACGTACCCCTTGTCTGCCTCCCGTGCATCTGCCCCTCTCGACCTTGTCCATTCGGATGTCATGGGCCCTCTCCCCACCGAGTCGGTCGGCGAGCATGGCCGCTATGTCCTCACCGTCACGAACGACTACTCTCGCTATCGCTTGGTCTTCTGTCTTAGGCAGAAGAGCGATGTCGCCCGGGCCATACAGGACTGGCTTGTCCTCGCAGAGCGCGCGTGTGGCCACTCCCTTCGCCGCTTTCGCTCCGATCGCGGTGGCGAGTTCATGGGTGAGGCCACGACTCTCCCCCTCCGTGGCATCCACCACGAAACATCGGCGCCCTACACACCCGCCCAGAACGGTGTCTCCGAGCGGTGGAACCGGACCATGGCCGACGCCGTCCGCACCATGCGTGTCGAGTCCGGTCTCTCCGAGGGCTTCTACTTTGAAGCCATGGCTCACATGACCAAGGTCTGGAACCGGATTCCCCACGGTCCCCTTCCCCGTTAGTCCACGCCGTACCAGCATTGGTGCGGTCAGCGCGCTGACCTCCGCCCCGCTCGCGTCTGGGGTTGTGTCGCCATTGTCTTGCTGCCCGCCCCGCAGCAGGGC
>SZWC01000084.1:460862-478010 GCA_023375785.1 Penium margaritaceum
GTAGGGATGTAGGGATGTAGGGATATAGGGATGTAGGGATGTAGGGATGTAGGGATGTAAGTAAGGATGTAGGGATGTAGGGATGTAGGGATGTAGGGATGTAGGGATGTAGGGATGTAGGGATGTAGGGATGTAGGGATGTTTGGCAATGTCTAGCACGCATCAGCAGCGGTGAGCGGTGGCAGGCAGGTTTCAGAGACACTAGCAATGGCCTAGCAGGCATCAATCATGCGAAGAACTAGTGGCACGGTGTGACTGGTGTGCAGATTATCTGGCCATTCTCGGCATTTGCCTTGTTTTGCAATGTCTAACACAAGTGACCAGCGGTCAGAAATGGCCGGCAGGGCTCATGGATAATTGGAATGGCCTGGCAAGTGTCAAAGATGCCCAGAAACAAAATCACAGTGTGGCTAGTGTGTGCACTGTCCAGCCAAAATCTGCATATGCCACTGATCAGCGCCACAAAATCACGACGTGCAGGGAAGTTCAGAAATCTCAAGCAAGAGTCAGTACCGTTTAGTGGTTCCATGGGTCCATGGAAGAAACCAAGCAGGCCAACTACGTGCAGAAATAGTGGCACATTGTGACTAGCGTTTGCAGTGCCCAGCCAGAGTTGGCATATGCAGCCTACTACAACCACAAAGCCAAAAATTTCTACACATGTGCCAATGTTTGGCCATTTCCAGCATGAATCAGCAGAAGTCAGCCACAGAAAGTGGGGTCCATGGATCCCAGGAATTTCCTAGCAAGCATCATGATTTTCAAAAGCGACTGGCATCATATGGCTAGTTTGTGGCCAGATTAATCAGGCATATGTGACTGGCCATTACCACAGAAGGCCATGTGTTGAAACGTTTAGCAATACCTAACATCAGTGAGCATTATAGGGGGTGGAAAACAGGGATCAGGGACACTATGCATGGCCATTCAAGTGGCAGAAATTCGAACAAGAAGTGGCACAGTGAGTGTAATGCCGGAAGAAAATCTGGCACATGCTGCTGATTGAGACCACAAAGTTTCACCTTGCGATGGGATGTTTGGCAATGTCTTGCACAAGTGAGAAGCAGTGAGCAGTGGCAAGAAATATTCAGGGATATGAATTATTGCCTGAAAGTGTTTGAAAATGATAAGAACTAGTAACACAGTGTGGTCTGTGCGCCATGCACGGCCAAAGTTGGCATCTGCCGCTGACCTGAACCACAAAGTCACATAGTCTGTACGGAATTCTGGCAATTCCTAGCACAACTCCATAATCGTTAGATGCGGCAAGCGGGTTCAGGTGTAAGTGCACAGCCTAGAATGTGTCAGGCATTCCAGGAAGCAGTGGGACAGTGTGGCTAGTGTGTGCAATGCCCAGCCAAGGTTGGCATATGCCACTGACTAGTACCACACTACCTTGAAAGTCTTCCTTTGGGGCTGAGGCCGTATAACTTGGTCCGTTTTAGAACGAGTCGTGTTTTTTCAAGGGGTGACACTTGTATTGTTTGCTTGGCTTGTTTGATTTTTACCTGAATGACTTCATGAATGAATATTTTGGATTGACCAAAAATGTCTGTTTTGCTAGGTCTATTGACCTAAAATGCCTGGAATTTCATGATAACACAAGAGCAAGATAAGTGTGTAAAACAAGTGACACGTTTATCTGTTTGCCTTGTCTTGTTCACCCCCCTCCCCCGTTTTTGTGGGTGTCTATAAGAAACGGCCTTTTAGCCCATCCTAGGCCCATATCATACGGGCCATATGATACGGCCCATTTTTTTTATCATCAAAGTAGGTACGACACTGTCACAGAATGTATGGAGAAGTTTGGCAATTTCTAGCAAGTGAGCAGTACGCATGTGGAGCGCACAGAACTCAAGGATTCTATGCATGGCTTAGAAAGTGTCCATTATGCCAAGAAATGGTTGCATACATTCTGCTCACTGGCACCACAAATTTACTTGAACAACAAAGTCAAACGGGGATTTTTGCAACATCTTGCCCGGATGAGGAATATTTAGTGGAAAGCTGAGTTTCAAGGAGACAATGCATGACCTATAGATTGCCAAACATTCTGATATCTAGTGTCACTGCACGGATAGTGTGTGCAATGCAGAGTTTCAAAATGCCACTGACTGGGACCACAAAGTCACAGCATGTGTAGGGATTTTTGGCAATGTCCAGCACAAGTATACACTGGTTAGAAGAAAATTTTATGATTTCTGGATATCAGGAATGGCCTTAGGAAGTCCAATGTTAAGAAGTAGTGGCATTTTTGGCTATTGTGCACAATGGTAGGACTAAGTTGGCATATGCCGCTGACCAGAACAACAAAGTCGCATCGGGTGTAGGAGGGTGTTTCAAAGTTGAACACAAGTGAACAACAATGAGCAGGGGTGAGTAGGATTCAGTCATTTTATGCATGGCCTAGAAAGTGCAGAAAAATCCAAAAGCTAGTGGTAAATTGTGGATAGAATGCACAATATGTGGTCAAACTTGGTATGTGCCGCTGACATTTAGGTACAAAGCAACCCATGAACAGGAAAGTTTAGAAATTAATGGCACAATCTAGCACAATTCAGCCGTCAGTGTGTGCGAGCAGATGGATAAAATGCACTGCCTTTTAAGGGAAAAACAAGTCCAGGAGCTAGTAGCACAGCGTGTCTAGTTTTTGCAATGCCAAGCCAATGTTGGCATATGCGGAGGGGCAGGCCCGGAGGCGCAGGCGCAGAGGCACAAGCACGGAGGCACAGGAGCGGAAGCGCATGTACAGAGGTGCAGGTGTGGAGGCGCAGGCACGGAGGTGTAGGTGCGGTTGTGCAGCTGCAAAGGTGCACGTCCACAGGGGCAGGCTTGGATGCGCACACTCAGAGGCGCAAGCACAGATTTCAAGGCATGGAGGCGCAGACATGGAGGCACAGATGTAGAGTCGCAGGCGCATATGCATACAAGTGGAGGTGCAGGCATGGAAGCACAGACCTGGAAACACAGGTGCATGCATGGAGACACAGGCACAGAGGTGCAGTCACGGAGGTGCAGTTTTGGAGCTGTGGTGGAGAAGAAAGCACAGAGACATAGGTCGGAATGCACAAGCACAGAGATACAGGCACGAAGGTACAGGTATGATGACACAGCCGCGGAGGCTCATGCGCTCAAGCGCAGGTGCGGAGGCACAGGTGCAGAGGTACAGGAGTAGAGCTACAAGCGCGGATGTGAACGCATGGATGCGTAGGCACAGAGGTGCAGGTGCAGAGGCACAGGCATGGAACTGTTGGCTTGGAGGTACACGCTTGGAGGCGGAGGTGCAGAGGTGCAGGCACGGAGGCACAGGCGCGGAGGCGTAGGAACTAAGAAGTAGGTGTAGATGTGCAACCACGGAGGCAGAGGTGCGAAGGGACAGGTGGAGATGAATAAGCGCAAAGGTGAAGGCGCAGAGGTGCAGGCATGGAGGTGTAGGAGGCCCAGTTCCAAAGGCACAAGCACCGAGTCCCATGCGCGGAGGCGCAGGTGTGGAGGTGTGATATTTTATGCGGAGGTAAAGAAGACCACACTCGGAGGTTCAGAATAAAACAGAGAGGTGTAGAGGCACAGGAAAGGATGTGCAGGTGCAAAGGCGTAGGCGTGAAAGACACAGGTGTGGCGGTGCAAAAGCGTAGGTGCAGGAATGGAGGACAAGGCGCAGATATAGTTGCGGAGGCGCAGAGGCGGAGGCGCAGTCGAGGAGGCCCAGACGCAGCGGCACAAGCACGGAGGCGCAGGCGCAGAGGCACAAGCACGAAGGCTCATGCAAGGAGGTGCAGGCGTGAAGGCCCCGGTACAGGTGTGAAGGAATAGGAGTACAGGTGTAAGCGTGGAGGCATAAGCGTAGTGATACAGGCGCAGTGGTGCAGGCATGAGGGCACAGGCATGGAGGCACAAGCAGGGAGGCCCAAACGCAGAGGCTTAGGCACGAAGGTGCAGGTACAAAGGCGCAGGCATGGAGGCACAGGTGCGGAGGCATAGGTGTGGAGGCCCAGGCGCAGAGGTGCAGGCATGGAGGTGCAGGTCCAGAGGGGCTGGCATGGAGGCGCAGGCGCAGAGGCACAGATACGGCAGTGCAGGCACGGAGGCGCAGACGATGAGGCAAAGCCACAGATGTGTAGGTGCTAAGACACAGGAGCATAGGCACAGGCGCTGAGGCACAGGTGCAAAGGCACAGGTGCGGACGTGCAGGTGCAGAGGAAATAGCATGGCGGTACAGGCACAGAGGCACAGGCATTGAGGTGCACAAGCATGGAGGCACACGCACGGAGGTGCAGGTATCCAGGAGCAGGCGCAGGCGCAGAGGCGTAGGCATAGGGACCACGCCCGAAGGCGCAGGCTTGGATGCCTAGGTACGGAGGATGAGGAACAGAGGTGCAGAATGAGAGATGCAACTGTAGAGATGCAGGAATAGAACTGTGTGCATGGAGGCACGGGTGTAGGAGATGCAGGTGTGAAGGCATATGCACGGAAGTGCAGGGTTGGAGGCACAGGTCCCAAGGCAAAGGCTGAGAGGCACATGCACGGAGGCCCAGGTGGAGAGGTGCAGGAACAGAGGCATAGGGATGGAGGCGCAGGTATGGAAGCGCAGGCAAGGAGGTGCAGGTGCGGAGGTGCAGGCAAGGAGGTGCAGGGGTGGAGATGCAGGCAAGGAGGCGCAGGGGCGGAGGCGCAGGCATGGAGGAGTAGGCATGGACGCGCAGATGCGGGGGCACAGGCACGAAGGCACATGCACAGATACGTAGGCACAGAGATGTAGAGTTAATGGCATAGGCACAAAGGCCAAGGTACACAGGCGCCTCAATGGATGCGAGGATGTAGAAGTGCAGCGTGGAGGTGCAGGTGTGGAGACGCAGGCACGGAGATCAAGGTCTGGAGGGGCAAGCTCTGAGGCACATGGACGGAGGGGTATGCACAGATTTATAGGCATAGAGGCACAGGTGCGGAGGCGTAGGTGCAGAGGCACAGACGCGAAGCCATAGGCATGGATGCGCAACTGTCAGGTGCGGGTGCAAAGGTACAGGTGCGGAGGTGCAGGTGTGGAGGCGCAGGTACACAGGTGCAAGTCCAGAGGCGCAGGCGTGGAGGCGGATGCGCGAGGGTACAGGGGACTGAGGCGCAATCATGGAGGAACTGGCTCAGAGTCGGGGGCACGGAGGCGCGGGTGCCAAGGCGTGGGTTTGGACGCACAGGCACGGTGGTGCACGCGCAGAGGCACATGCGTGGAGGTGCAGGCGTGGAGGTGCAGTTGCAGAGGCTCACATACGGATGCAAAGACGCAGAGGTGTAGCTTTGGAGGCCAGTTCCGGTAGATATTTTAAGAGGCGCAGGTGGGGAGGCCCAGAGGCGGAGGTGCAGGCGCGGAGGTGCAAGATGGAGGCACATGTGCAGATGTGAAAATGTGGAGGTGCAGGCGTGGAGGCACAAACACAAAGGCCCAGGCATGGAGGCGTAGGTGAAGAGGCACTGGTGTGTAGGGAAATGCAAGGAGGAGCAGGCATAGTGGTGTAGGTGCGGAGGTCCACGTGCAGAGGCGTAGTCACAAAGATGCAACTCAGAGGCGCAGGTCCGGAGGAAATGCATGAGGGCGTAGGCACAAAGGCGCAGGTATAGAGACACAGGCACTGAGGTGCAGGCGCAGAGCTACAGAGGTGGAAGCGCAGGTACGAAGGCGAAGGCACGAAGGTGCATGCACCATGGCAGAGACGAAGAGGTGCGAGCGTAGAGGCGCAGGCGTGGATTCACAGGCATAGAAGCAATTATTTGTGGAGGCGCATGCCCGGAGGTGCAGATACCAAGGTGCAGGTGTGGAGGCACAGTCGTTGTAGTGGGGGCACAGTTTTAGAGATGCAAGTAAGGAAGCAAAGGCATGGAGGCACAGGTGAAGAGGCGTAGATCTGCAGGCGGAGGCGCTGAGGCATAGGCGCTGAGGTGCAGACGCGGATGTGCAGGTACGGAGGTGTATGCTTGGTGGCTTAGGCATGGAAATGAAGGTGCAAAAGCACAGGCACAGAGGCTAAGACACATAGGCAGGGATATAGAAGCGCAAGTGCAGAGTTGCACACAAGGAGGTGGGGGTGCGAAGGCACAGGCGTGGAGGTACAGGCGTGAAGGTACAGGCGCAGAGGCGTAGTCAAAGAGGCTCAGTCGGGGAGGTGCATGTCCGGAGGCCCATGTGTAGAGGCACAGATGTGGAGGCACAGGCGTGGAGGTGCAGGCATAGAGGCACAAACGTGGAGGCGCATGACGGAGGTGCATATGCAGAGGTACAGGTGTGGAGGCACAAGCACAAAGATGGCACAGATTTGCAGGTGTGGTGTTGGTTTGGAGGCACAAGCGCAGAGGCTTAGGCACAAAGTTGCAAGTGTAGAGGCACAGGCAAAGAGGCGCAGGTGCAGAAGTTTGGGTATAGAGGCACATACGTGGAGGTGCAAGCATGGAAGTACAATCATAGAGGCGCAGTCGAGGAGGCATAGGTGCGGAGACGTAGGTCTAGAAGCAAAAGCGCAAAGGCGTAGGCACGGTGACGTGGGTGCGGAGGCGCACGTGCAGAGGCACAGGTGTGGAGGTGCAGGCCTGAAGGCGCATGTGTGGAGGCACATGCGTGTAGGCGGAGGTGCATAGACACAGGAGTGGAGGTGCATGCATAGAGGTGCAGGTGTAGAGGCTCAGGTGTGGGGGTGGATATGTAGAGGCAAAGGCACAGAGGAGCAGGCATGGAGGCATTGGCTTTGAGTTGCAGGTATGGAGAAGTAGGCGTGGAGGCACAGGCACAGACGTGCAGGCACCAAGAAGCAGGTGGGTAGGCATTGGTGCAGAGGTGCAGGCGTGGAGGCAAACTCGTGAAGGAACAGGTCCGGAGGTGCTAGGGTGGAGGTGAAGGCAAGAAGGAATAGGAGGAACAGTTCTGGATGGGAAAGCACAGAGGCACATGTGTGGAGTCACAGGTTTGAATGCGCAAGCATGGAGGCATTGGCACCAAGGCACTAAATCGGAGGCGCAGGTGCAGAGGCGTAGGTATGGAGGCACAGGCACGGAGGCGTAGGCACAAAAGGCACAAGCGCAAAGGCACAGGAGCAAAGGCAAAGGCACAGAGGCACAGGGGAGGAGGCGCATGCATGGAGGTCCAGGCGTGGAGGCACAGTCGCAGAGGTGAGGTGTGGAAGCACAGGCGCAGAGGCATAGGCGTGGAGGCA
The DNA here is from genome assembly GCA_023375785.1 of Penium margaritaceum. Taxonomy (NCBI): domain Eukaryota; kingdom Viridiplantae; phylum Streptophyta; class Zygnematophyceae; order Desmidiales; family Peniaceae; genus Penium; species Penium margaritaceum. The sequence continues at coordinate 468,059 of SZWC01000084.1, forward strand.
CAGTCTTGGAGGTGTAGGAGCAAAGGTGTATGCGTAGGCATGGAAACGTAGGCACAGAGGCTCAAGCATATTGGCTCAGGTACGGTAGCAGAAGCACGGTGGCACAGGCATGAGGTCTCAGGCGTGGAGGCGCACACATGGAGGCCCATGTGCGGAGGCCCAGGTGAGGAGGTTCAGGCAGAGAGGCCCAGACATGGAGGCTCTGGCGTGGAGGCACAGGCGTGGAGGTGCAAGCCTGGAGGTACAGACCTGGAGGCATAGCCGCAAAGGTGCAGGTCTGAAAGGGCAGGAGCTGAGGCGCAGGCGCAGGGTTACATGCAGGGAGGCGCTGGCGCTGAAGTGCAAGTGTAGATGTGTTGGCACTGAGGCGTAGCATGGAGGCACAGGCACTAAGGTGCTGGTGCAGAGGCACAGGCGCAGAGGCGCACACGTGGAGGAGTAGGTGCTGATGTGCAGGTGCTAAGGTGCAGGCATGGGGGCGCATGTGTGGAGGCACATGCGTGAAGGCACAGGTGCGGAGGCACATTCACAAAGGCGCGGGCGTGGAGGAAGAGACATGGAGGTGCGGGCGTAGAGCCGCAGGCATAGAGGCACGAGCACGGAGGCACGGGAGCCAAAGCATGGGTGTGGAGGCGCAGGTGCGGTCGTACATGCATGGAGGTACAGGAGCAGAGGCGTAAGTGCAGAGGCGCAGATTTGGAGTCGCAGGTGTGGAGCGCAAGTGCAGAGGCGCAGGCATGGAGGGGCAGGCGTGGAGGGCCAGACACGATTGCATAGGTGCGGAGGCGCAGGCGCGGATGTTCTGGTGTGGAGGCGCAGGCACCGAGGTGCAGGCACGGGGTTGCAGGCGCAGAGGCGCAGGGATGGAGGCGAAGGAGTGAAGGTGTAGGAATCGAGGCACAGGTGCTGAGGTGCATGTGCGGAGGTGCATGCAGAGAGGCGCAGACGCGGAGGTGCAGGGGCGGAGGCAAAGGTGCAACGGCACAGGTGCGGAGGTGAAGACGTGGAGGCGTATGCGCGAAGGTGCAGGTGCAGAGGCGCAGTTGCAGAGGCTCAGCCGCGAACGTGCAGGTCAAGAGCTGCTGGTAAGTCTTGGGCAGCAGCAGACCGCAGCAACCACCATCTATTGCGTTAGTATGAGCGACATTGCTCTGACCAGGAACGCTGAGTTTGATGCCCGCACCAAGCGCATTGACCTAGAGTATCACTTCTTCCATGAGCTCGTGGCAAAGCAGTTGGTGCAGATAAAGGTCTGTCCTTCAAACATGATGCTGGTAGACTTCCTGACCATGTTGTTAGCAGCGGACCGGTTTCAGTAGCTCAGGGAACATTGCATAATCGTGTGATTTATATTCTCGTAAAGTGGGAGAATGATGGATAGGGGGTACCATAAAGTGAAAAAATAGGTTGCTTGATTGAAATCATCTGGCACTACAGTTGCATAGCCATTTTTACACGGGTTTTAACGTACTTTGCAAAACTCAATCCGGAGTCCGTTTGAGTGAGATATGGGATTTCAGGATTTGGCAATCATGTGTTGGGGTCAAGTGACGACCTGAGCACATTCAGCACACAAGGCGGCCAGAATCATTGACGAGGACGACAGAGAGCGGCCGTAAAGGAGAGAAGGCGGCTGTAGCAACTCCAAGAGAATTTACTGAAAAGGTTTTCCAAGATTATTGGCCGTGCAGGTCATGGAGAACATTATTTGCATGCATGCGGATGTCACTGCCGCTCATCTCGCTAGGCTAATGTAGTATGCTAGAGGGTCAACTTTAAAAGAGTGTAACTTTGTGCTCCCGCAGCCAAGTGAGGCATATTCTTTTTTGCTAGAAAGCTGTGATGATCTACTTTTGCACTCAAGATTCGGTTCATACATTTGCATTTTCTGATATCCTACATTTTCTTCCGTGATTTCTGTCCGTGCAATCTGTAACTTCCTCTCATAAACAGTTGGTCCTGCCTCGGCAGCATTTGGTGAGCCTGATTGCCTCCCTAAGGGCTGCCCTCGTTTCCATCAGGATGCGCAGGCGCTGATGCACAGGCACAGAGGTGTAGGCATAGAGGCACAGACACGGAGGCGCAGGGGCGGATGCGCAGTTGTAGAGGCGGTGGCGTGCAGGCACAGGAATCGAGACGCATGTGCAGATTTGCAAGCATGCCGGCGCAGGCATGGAGGTCCAAGTGTTGACGTGCGGATATGGATGTGCATACTTGGAGGGGTCTTTGTAGAGGCACAGGTACAAATGTTCATGCGGGGAGGCGCAGGCTGTCAGGGGCTTGAAGCAGGCAGAAGAGATGACGAACGAGAAGGATTGCCGCAGGTAAGACACGTGGCAGAACTGTGGAGCAAAAGACAGAGCAGAAATCAGAGCTGAAACTTTGTAGAGACGGCGCATACGAGAGCAAGGGGATCACCAAAGTTGGAGATGATATGGTCTTGCAAATAGAAAATGGAGACAAGAGAGATTAATTCACTGAGCTGCTACAGGGAGAGATGGCGTAGACCTTGGCATGTTTTGGCATGTGTGTGTGTGTGTGTGTGTGTGTGTGTGTGTGTGAGNGAAAGAGAGAGAGAGAGAGAGAGAGAGAGAGAGAGAGAGGAGAGATAGAAAGAAGGGTGAAGGAAGAAAAAGCTGGAGAGCTTGATACATGGATGCCAGGACAGTGGAACCAAAGGAGAACACGTCGGAATTCTTTTGGTTACATTACAAAGGAATGAACATCCTTCAATAGCAAATAGTCATACACAGAATAATAGTATTGTACTAGCCCGTGCACTATCCATCCTAGAAATGAGAACATTATTGGCAGGAAATGCTTCCCTTTTATTCGGGGATCTCTTCCATTGTCCAAGAATCATTGGTGCCGGCCATGGAAAGTTGGTTTACTCCTGTTAAGTCTCTCTTGTATATACGTTCCCTCCTGTGTGGCCATGATTTTCCAGGGCATGCTGACACAGAGAGTGGAGGCGACGCCCAATGAACGCACACGTCACCAGTAGGCTGGCGATAACTCTATCTTCTCCACACATGCTCGCTTCCCTCCTTGCCTCATTGCCCTAGCCCCACCTGGAACCTAGATGATGTGCCATTGTCTAGCTTGCAATGACCAAGTGTTGTCCTCTTTCTGCTGTCTTGATGGCCTAGTTTAGTCCACCATGTGAACTTGTGTTAGTCCTCACTAACGCATCTTAGTCCCAAACTCAAACTAGGCAGGTGTGCAAATCTGGACTTTGAGAGACAGTACACCCTCAACCTTCAAAGAGTGCCAGCGAGCAGAGCTCACCAGCGCTCTTCCAAACTACGGATGAGCTTGGATAGTGAGTCTCACCTGTAGCTCTCCTCCTCGTTGCAATGGGAACTCATGGCGACCTCTGTGGCTGCCACCTAAACCCAAGTGCAGCTTCCTAGATACTTCACTGTTTGAAGCAAGGTTGGTCCGATTGGATTCACGCTGTTCTTTCTAACACCAAGGTCTTGAACAAGAAGCAAAAGCACGGGCTAGTTTCTGAGGGATGAGAGACTTGTAAAAATCTATCTCTGACTCAGGTATGGAGGCATAGGTACGAAGGTCCACGAGCGGAGACACAGACATGCAGGCGCAGGGATAGAGATAGAGATGTAGAGGCGCAGGAGTAAAACTGCAGGCATGGAGGTAGAGGCACACAGGCGCAGATGTGGAGGCGCAATTGCATCTAGGGCACACCTAGGACGCAACTAGAGCGCAACTAGGATGCAAATGTGACGCAACTAGGGCGCAACCAGGGGCAACTTGGACGTACCTAGGGTAAAAATAGGGTGAAACTACAGTGCAACCTGAGCCTGAACAGGGCACAACTAGGGCGCAAGTAGGGCACAACGTGGGTGTAACAAGGGCGCAACTAGGATGCAACTAGGACAAAACTAGGACATAACTAGAGTGCAACAACGGTGCATGTAGTGCACATCTAGGGCGTAATTAGAGAAAAAGTAGGGCACAACTACGGTGCAACTAGGACACTACTAGGATGCAACTAGGGTACAGCTAGAGTGCAATGAGGGCACAACTAGAGTACACCTAGGGCGCATTTAGGGCGCAAGCTACGGCACAACTAGGGTGCAACTAGGGTGAAAAAAAACATGTAACAAGGATGAAACAAGGGTGTAGTTAGGATACAACCAGGTTTCAACTTTGGTGTAACTAAGGCATAACTAGTGCGTAGCTAAGGCAAAACTAGGACACAACTAGGGCATAAACAGGGCGCAACCTGGGTACAGCTAAGGTGCAAGTAGGGTGCACCTTGGGTAGAACTAGGGCAGAACTAGAGTGCGACTTGGATCTAACAACGATGCATCTAGAGCACAAGTAGGACGCACCTAGGATACTGCTAGAGCGTAACTAGGAGGCATACAGTGTGAGATTAGGGCCAACTAGGGTGCAACAAGGGCGCAACTAGGGCGCACCTAGGGTGCAACTTGGGCGTAACTAGATCACAACAAGGGAACAACTAGGGTACAACTAAGGAACAACTAGGGCATAACTAGGGTGGAACTAGGGTGCAACTACTGCACAAGAACGGCGCAACTAGGATGGAACAAGGTTAAAACAAGGACGGAACTAGTGCACAGATAGTATGCAAGTAGGGTGCATCTAAGGCGCAAGTTTGGGACAACGAAGGTGCAACTTGAGCGAACTTCGACACAACTTCAGCAAAACTAGGACAGAAATAGAGCGCAACAAGGTCAGACATTAGGCACAACTAGAGCACAACTTAGACCCAACTAAGGTGCAACTTGGGCACAACTAAGGTGCAACTAGGAGCCAACTAGGATGCAACTAGGGCGTACCTAGGGTGCAACTTGGTGTAGCTAGGATAAAACTAAAGGGAAACTAGGGCAAAAGTAGACCACAACTAGGGTGCATTGCAGGTGTAACCAGGGCAGATCTAGGGCGTAACTAGGGTGCAACCAAAACACAACTACAGTGTTACTAGATTGCAACTAGGTGACAACAACAGTCAAGATTGGGAGTAACTAGGGCATATCTAGGGCTAAACTAGGGAAATTACGGTCCTTGGGCACAACATTGGCACAACCAAGGCAAAGAGAGAGTATAACTAGAGTGGAATCACTGTAAAATGAGTGTGAAACTAGGGTACAACAAGGGTGAAACTAGGGTACAACTGGGGATAAACTAGGTCATGACTGGAACACAACTAGGACATAGCTAGGGCATTTACTAGGATGTATCTAGCTCACAACTAGGACGTAAATTGGACACAACTAGAACATAACTAGGGTACAACTAGGATGCAAAGTGGTCAACTAGGGTACAAATATGTCACAACCAAGATGTAAGTAACTAGTATGCAACTAGGGCGTAAATAGGGCACAAGTAGGGTGTAACTAGGGGAGACTAGTTTGCATCTATGATTCAATTATGGATTAACTAGGGTGCAACTTCGGTGCAAATTGGGTGCAAGAAGGGTTCAACTATGGCTTAACTAGGGTGAAACTTGCATGCAACTACGACACAACTAGGGTGCAACTAGAAAGAAACCAGGACATAACATCGGCACAATTAGGGTGTAACAAGAAAGCACTGAGGGCATAACGAGGGCATGTACATTGCAAAACTAGGATGCAAACAAGGTACAACTATGGAAAATTTTGGTGGAACTAGGGTGCAACTAGGGTGCAACTGTGGCATGAAGAGGCCACTAGTACAGTCAAATCAGGATGCATCTATGGAAAAACTTGGGTGCAACTAGGAGCAAACAATGATACAATATGGGCATAACATTGGTGCAAATAGAGCGCAACTAGGGCATATCTGGGGTGCATGTTGGGCACATTCATTGCGCAACAAGGGGAGCAACAAGGGTGCAACTAGGACGTAGTTAGGGTGCATCTAGGGAATAACTAAGGTGCAACTATGGTGTAATTATGGTGTATCTGGGGCATAACTAGATAGAAACTAGGGCACAATAAGGGTATTCCTAGGGAACAACTGGGATGCAGCTACGATGCAACTTGGGTGCAACTAGGGTGTAACAAGGTTACAACTAAGGCATAACTAGGACGCAAGTACGGTATCGTTCAGGTGCAACTTGGGTACCACTAGGAGACAACTAGGGGATAAACAGGAAGAAACTAGGTTGGAAATAGGGCACAACTGGGAAAAAACTGGGGCGTAACGAAGGCACATAAAGGGTGCAACTAGGGTACAACTACGTCCCAAGTAGGGTACAACCAGGGTGGAACTTGCATGCAACTTGGGTGCAGCTTGGGCGCAACTGGGGCACAAAAGGGATGCAGCTAGGGTGTAACTTGGGTGCAACTAGGACGCAGCAAGGGCCCAATGAAGGGACAACAAGGGGATAACTAGAGCGCAACTAGGGTGTAATTGAGCTGCAACTATGACACAAATAGGATGCAATTAGGGCATAACAAGGGTTTAACAAAGGTATAATCAGGATGGTACTAGAATACAAGTAGGGTACAGCTACGACAAAGCAAGGTCGCAACTAGGTCATCACTAGGGCACAACTAGGATGCAAATAGAGTGCAGCTATGTTCCAACTAGGGCACAACAAGGGCACAACTGGGACACAACTGGGACACAACTTGGGTGCAACTAGGGTGCGTAATCAGGGAGAAACTAGAGCACAACTAGGGTGAACCTAGGGATACCTAGGGAACGGATAGGTTGTCATTGGGACACAACTAGGATGCAACTAGGGCACAACAAGGACGCAACTAGGGTGCAATTACGGCACAGCTAGGACACAAGTAGGATGCATCAAGGACGCGACTAGGGCACATCTAGGATACAACTAGGGAACAACTACAGTGCAACTTGGGTGCAACTTGGATGTAATTAGGGTATAACTAGGGTGCACCTAGGATGAAACTAGGGATCAACTTGGGCACAACTAGGGTGCAACAAGAGGTTAACTAGGGTGCAACTACGGTGTAACTAGGGAGCCACTAGGGCGTAACTAGGGTGCAACTAGAGTGTAACTAGGGCATACAAAAGGTGCCACTAGGGTCCAACTAGGGCACAACTAGGGTGCAGCTAGGGTGCAACAAGGGTGCAACAAGGACACAACCTAGGTGTATTTAAGATGCAACTAGGGCGTAAATAGAGGGTAACAAGGACGTAACAGGGTAGCTTGGGAGTAACTATAGCATAACTTGGATGCAACTAGGGCACAAGTACGGTGCAACAAGGGTGCCGCTAGGGAGCAACTAGGGCGCAACTAGGAAGTAACAAGGACGCAACTAGAGTGTAAATAGGGCACAAATTTGGGATAACTTTGGTGTAACTTGTGTACAACTTGGACACGGCTAAGTCTTAACTAGGACATGAGTACATTGCAACTAAGACGCAACTAGGATGCAACAAGGGCACAACCAAGGCATAGTTGCGGTGAAACTAAGGCCAAACAAGGGTGCCACTAGGGCACAACTAGGGCTCAACTAGGATGCAACTAGGGTGTAGGCAAGATGCAATAAGGACGCAACTAGAGTGCAACAAGGACGCAACTAGGTTGTAACTAGGGTACAACTAGGATGTGACGTTAACACAACTGTTTTGCAATTGGAGTGCAACTAGGCTGCAACAAGGCTCACCTAGGGCAAAACTAGGATACAGTTAGGACATACCTTGGGTACAAATAGGGCACAACTGGTACAAAAATAAAGAAGACTAGGGCTTAATTAGGGCACAACTAGGTAACAACCAGGGTGCAACTAGGACACAATTGAGACGTTACTAGTATGAAAACAAGGACGCAATGGTGCAACCAATAGGGTAAGCATAGGGAGAGACAAGGGTGCAACTAAGATGCAACTAGGGTGCCACTATGGCGTAACTTGGGTACACCTTGGATGAAGCTATTGCACAACTAGGGCACAACTAGAGTGCAATGTAAGGCAAAACTAGGATGCAAATATGGTCCAACTTGGATACAACTAGGACACAACTAGGGTAAAACTAAAGCACAACTAGGGTACAACTACGATGCAACAAGGGCACAACTAGGGTGAAACTAGAGCACAACTAGGATAGGAATAGGGTGCAACCACAGGAAAAAGAGGACGCAATTGGGGTGCAACTAGGGTGTGAGTAGGGTAGAACTAGGGTTCAAAGGGTGCAACTATGGAACAACTAGGGAAAAAATAGGATGCAACTTGGCTGCCATTAGGGCTCAACTAGGGTGTAAATTTGGCAAAGTTAGGAAGCAGCTAGTGTGAAACTTGGATGTAACTAAGGTTCAATAAAATAGAACTAGGATGCAACTACACTTCAACTAGGGCGTAACTAGGGTGTAACTAGTGTGTAACAAGGGTGAAAGTAGGGTGCAACTAGGGCATAACTAAAACACAACTAGAACACAACTAGGACATACCTAGGACATAACTAGGATGCAAGTAGGGCGTAACTACGATGTAACTAGGGTGTAACTGGGGCGTAACTAGGGCATAACAATGATACAACAAGGGTGTAATTAGGGCATAACTAGGGTGTAACTAAGATGCAACTAGGATGTAAGTGAGATGCAACTAGGGTGCAACTAGGGTATAACTAGGGAGCAACTAGGGTACAACCAAACTGTAACAAGGATACAACTATGGTATAACTAGGGCACAACTAGGATTTAATTAGGACAGAAATAGGGTGCCACGAGGACGTAACTAAGGGGCAGCTAGGGTGCAACTCGGGCACAACTAGGGCACAGTTAGGGTACAACAAAGGTGCATCTTGGACATTACTAGAATGCAACTAGGGTACAACTAGGGCACAACTAGGGTGGAACTAGGGTGCAACTGGGGTGTGACCAGGGCACAACTAGGGTGCCATTCAGCCACAACTAGGGTGCCATTCAGGCACAACTACGGTACAACAAGGAACCAAGAAGGGTACAACCAGGGCATAACCTGGGTGTAATTTGGACATGGATTGGGCGCAATCAGGGAGCAGATACAACGTAACTAGGATGAAGCTACGGCACAACTGGGGTACAACTTGGGTGTATCTTGGGTGCAACTAGGGTGCTATGTAGGCGCAAGTAGGACACAACAAGGGTGCAACTAGGGCACATAAAGCGTAACTAGAGCACAAGTGGAGTGCAACTAGGGTGCAAGTATGGCCCAACTAGGATGCAACAAGGGAAAAACAAGGTCGCAACTATGGCACAACTTGGGTGTAATTAGGGTGCAACTAAGCTGTAACAAGGGTAGAGCTAGGGTGTAAATAGAGCGCAACTTGGGTGTAACTTGGACGCAACATGTGTGCAACTTGGGTGCAACTAGGGTGCAATAAGCTCGCAACTGACACAACTAGGGTGGAAATAGGACGCAACTAGGAAGGAACTAGGGCAAAACTAGGACGCAACTAGGGCATAACTATGGTGCATCTTGGGAATAAAGAGGGCACAAGTAGGGCGCAACAAGGGCATGACTAGGGTTCAACTAACTTGTAGTTAGGGTGCAACTAGGGCACTACTAGGGCATAGCGGTAGAAGCGTGGCAACGTAGTAGCAGTAGCAATGGCTCTGGCAGCAACAGCAGGACTGGTGGCACCAACAAAGTAGCAACAATACAGTGCAAAAGTACCACCACACCGGTGCAAGGAGTGGCAACACGGCCATAGTGGTAGCATTAGCAGCAATAACACTAGCTTATATAGCAGCACAACGGTATCAGTGATGTTTTCACAGTAACATCACCAACTACATAACTGTGTGACTGCATAGTTGCACTGCGCTGCTGTGTAGGGTAGCCGCATGAGATGCGGCTGGCATTGCAATTGTGCCACTACACTACTTTGCAACAGCAACCAGCTAGTAGTATCGTCTGTAAGTTGCAGTCACAGTCACTGCTATGAGAGGGGGGTGACAAGTTTGTTATCCTACTTGTGCAAAGTTGCACATAAGTGGTACGCGAGAGAGAGAGAGAGAGAGAGA
>SZWC01000084.1:478279-493484 GCA_023375785.1 Penium margaritaceum
CGAGAGAGAGAGAGAGAGAGAGAGAGAGAGAGAGAGAGAGAGAGAGAGAGAAGAGAAAATGACATATCACTTCTTTCATCAACAGGTTTCAACCCTGTTGATGTCGGAATTGTGTCTAGTGATGGAACAACAATCCTACTCATGTTAGCAAAGTGACAGTTGACATCAATAGTGCATTGAACAAACGTGATTTCCAGGACATTTTTTTTCCAACGTTTAAACTCCTTGAGAAATTCTGAGATTTTTGTTTTTCAAAAACTTTTGCATACCATCCCATACTTATCGACGCACATGGTGCCAAACACTGAGAAGGACAAGGAGACGGCGGATCTTTCACCATCCTCCGCGTCAGGCACAATGAGTACATAATGACAGGCAATCGACAACCTCCTTCGTGTGCATGACAAGATGCACCGTCGGTAGAAGGCCCGGACTGATGCGCTACAGTAGTTCAGCAAATTGCTTCGGGGATGCTCAAAGTTTTTCCAACAGATGCTGGGTGGAGCCGCTGGAGGTGGACCATCGGCCGGGCAGTCATTGTCTCAGATTTCAGCCAGACAGCAGCTTCTCCCTAAATGGGATGACATAGAGGATGTGGAAGAGACAGGTTCTGATCCACATGTGAGAAAGATTTGCATGCTTGGAGAACGGCTTTGTCACTTACGACTAGGACCACAGCATAACACAACAGTGTCATCTACGTGTAAGTGCTCCTTGAGGCAGATGTCACATTGTTATTTTGGAGGTGTTCCCCTTGATGGCGACCTTCCCGTACCGCATGCACCTCCACCAAAGCCTGAGGTTGCCCTCCCTACGAAGCAGTGACCAAAGGAATTTGAGACTCCTCCAATCTGCTATGAGAGCAAGGAGGAATTTATCTACTGGAAGGTCCTATTTTACGTGTAGGATGACGGGGAGGGCCCTACTACCATAGCCAGTGCCAGACCATGGACGCTGCCCTGGTCCATACAGCAGCAAGTGTGATGCACGGCCAACTTTACGTTGTACCACAGGGGACAGTTGTTGATTTCCATCCCTCCTTAAGCTCAGCAAGGAGTGGGACTGGGATGGATCCTTGCCGCGGCTGGTACTTGGCCTTGATGTTGATCACTACAGAGACCTATGCCACGTGGATGTGCCATCTTTATGGATTCCACTGCTTCCGTCAAGTATCGTTGAAGCTTCTTGCTTACTACTGGAGGTGAGCCATGCGCAATCGCCCATGCCTCGGGACTGGTGGCTGGACGTAATTGTGGGTCCTCGATGCCTTCATGCTGGGGAGGTATCTGGAGCATTCCGGATTCTTCTTTGGCTTTGACAGTGTAGCACTCTCCGAGATCTTGGAGATTGCTACACATCTCATCCCTTGGGCCAAACACTACTATCTTCAGTCGACATCAGCCAGGAAGGCAGCTCGCGTGCATCAGGAGAGTCCACTTGTTGTAGCGGTGACTACGACCCCTCCAACACCTCCGACCCCGCTCATCTCCAACTCTGCTTCTAGCACTCCCTCATTCCCTCCCTTTTCTCCGACTGGCCAGGCCCTGAGCATTGCAGCAGCCACAAAAGGGAAGAAGGAGAAGAATGGATGGCTCAAGGGACAGAAGGAGACAGTACGTGAGATTAAAGGCAATGGACATTCTTTCTATTGATGCTACTGTGGGAGCGCTTACCAGTACACGACGCGTCAGTAGCCCTCGACTAGAGCAAGATCACGTGCGGTCTCTAGGCTTCCAGTACCACACAGGAAGGTAATGCCACAGCTATGATGGCAGAAAAGAAACCCGCTTCCTTGAGCAAAAGTGGAGACCGGGACTCTCACAATTGCACCATCACTGAGCTTCGTCAAATCATGGTGCTTTGCACTCAGGGAAGTGCCTATGTGTTGTCACAGCCAATTGGTCCACATTCAGATTTTCCTTTTGTATTTATTCCCCGTGATGATGCTTCTTCAAAGTGTGATGAGGGTGGACCTGATAGCATCGCTTGGCTTGATGAAGCACAAATCTGTGTTGTCTGTCATTGTTCTTGGTCCTTTGTTGAGCGACCAGCAGAGGCAGAATTTTCTGTGCTACGTTGCTTGGTGTCGACGATAAGTTGTGATATGAGTAGTACCTAGAACATTGACTCTGGGCCACACATCACATGACCTGTCCTCACATGACTTCATTTTTCTCCGTCCCGTTGGGTCTGCTTGGTTCATTTGCACGGGATCTTGTCAGTCCGTGCATTTCCAAGATGCTATGGTTTTGTGGTTTGATGGCCTGTCTGGCCCCTTGTACATTTCCGATGTTCTCTTGTCCCCTCCCGTGAGCTCAACATACGTCCACTTTGTGCATGCACCAAGATGAGTCTTTGTGAGAAGGTATTTGCTGACTCTGCAATGGTGAATGCTTGCGATACTCATAGCATAGCGATCCATAAATCAGTTGTAGATACTGTGTACCGTGTTGCTTACTGCGCTCTCTCTATCTCCTCCTTTTCATCCCCAGGAGCGTGTTTCTTTGTCCCTGGTGTTCTCTCCTCTGAGCACCAGCATTTACTGCACCACCGAGTTTTCTACATGAGCTTGAAGCTTTAGATACATAGCCCAGCTCTCATGCCAAATGTATAAAGTTGTGTAGTGCTAGTAGACAGTTGGCTCTGCTACTAAGGCACGAGGAAAAGGTGTCGTGGCAGAGAAAGAATTGCAAGCTTGAGTTCTGCAAGACAAGGTTAGCTTAAGACACTACATGCTAGGATGTAAGAGTAGAAGACTTGGATACAAGAGGTAGGAAACTTCCAGTGAAGCTGCGGCAGAACACGATTCGACTATTTCTGTAGGATTTTAGTGAACGAAGAAGCCGGACTTCACCGCGGGCATAGATATTTAGACGCTGGGTGTTGTCACATGAAGTGACCTTGTCAAGGTTGGAGTGATGCTAGATGTCCGCCGAGCTTTGGAGCCATGGGTTTTATTCCCGACCTTCATAGCTACCTCGGTGGTCATCCTACAAACCGCCAAGCTTGTGGCCAACTCCATGACCTCCACGGCCACAAGGAAAATTCCGTTTGAGGTAGTGAAAGGGAATTTCTTGCACCTCCCGCTGGTTGGTAGAGTTCAGGCAACATACCAGCAGTCGACATCAAATGATAAAACGTCCATGGAATTTGGGATGTGACTCGCCAGACGCTCATGAAGACGCATACGGCGATGAAGTGAGTTACTTTTACACTTATTTTTTAACCATTTTCTTAGTGAAAAAATTGTTCTTATGATGATAACTTGGGATTTACTTCCTTACAATTTCCTAAACTAGATGAATTTTAACTCATACAACATGTATTTCTATGTAATCAACCATATCTATCCTTTGAACCTGTATTGGCTCGTTCTTTAAGACATGTTCTTTGTCCTACACACTGGAGCAGGTTGATGGTTACTTTTATTTATCCGAATGTACTTATGAACACTTCAGACTTTGGGGAATATTCGAAAATTCAAGTCTGTCACTTCTTCCCACATCGATGGTTCCCCCTCCTCATCTCCCCTCCCTAAATACGTCAAGTACCTGTGGAAGGCATATCAGACATTTTATTGCACAAGAAGATAAATGAATACACAAGTTCACTTTTGGCACTCATCCCTGTTTGTTTCACGTGAGTGGTTTTTGCCAGCACCCTCCCCTCCCCCCCCTCTACCAACCGAACGTTTCTTGTAAGAGTGAAGAAACAAAGTTATTGTAGATGTACCGCAGTTGGCCACTAAATATTTCTTACCTCCAGATTTTTCTTAAACATCAATGAGTTTCTCACATTCCCCACCCTCCACAACCTTCGCTTCACTAGCACAATGAATGACTTACCAGAAGAGAGGGAGCAGGATCCTCCATCCCCTTTCCAGATTGAGATAGTGTATTGGTGTTGAGTAAGTCTAGCGGATGTTTTATTGTATAGTTGTAGAAATATATACACAAATGTTTTGGATACGTCTCAAAACATAGTACACATGTACATCTTTGCAACCCCCTTCCAAAAACACTTCCCAGAACAGCCCTCCAATACACATTTTATGCATGAGGGGGATCAAGACCATGTCCCCATCCCTAAGGAAGCGAGTGAATCGAGGAAGTGCATCAACTGGTGTATCTGAAGAACGACATTAAACTTTACTTAAGTTTCTCTTATACAATGTGTTTAAGTTGATTCAGGCCTTCAATTGAGGATTATTGACAGAATGTGTAGACTGGACATGAACATTTGTTTTCCACGATTTGGTAATGAGTGGTCTTCTTGACCCCTAGTCCCTCCAAAACATGTCATGGGTTACAACAGTTGCAAAATGGTAGCNTGTACATCTTTGCAACCCCCTTCCAAAAACACTTCCCAGAACAGCTCTCCAATACACATTTCATGCATGAGGGGGATCAAGACCATGTCCCCATCCCTAAGGAAGCGAGTGAATCGAGGAAGTGCATCAACTGGTGTATCTGAAGAACGACATTAAACTTTACTTAAGTTTCTCTTATACAATGTGTTTAAGTTGATTCAGGCCTTCAATTGAGGATTATTGACAGAATGTGTAGACTGGATATGAACATTTGTTTTCCACGATTTGGTAATGAGTGGTCTTCTTGACCCCTAGTCCCTCCAAAACATGTCATGGGTTACAACAGTTGCAAAATGGTAGCAACGTTAGTCAATGGAGGATTTAACTAAAGATTTGCAAGCAACAAAATGGTTTGGAAGCTGGGTTTGCAAATCAAACTAGGGATTCTTCAAGGCGAAAACGTTGATGGCCGACTAGAGATTCATCGACTTCGCCAACCACTCCAACTAGAAATTTGATAACTGCATGATGTAATGGTCTGGAGGACTTGTCCAATGAGTGACAAAAATACTATTCTCAGATAAATTTTCCTGTGCCGACACAAATCACAAGTGGATAGGAGCAGTGATGCAACTTACATCAGCATGAATGGGAGAAAAGTACACTTGCCTTTTATCAAGAGGCCCACAATGCAACGGCAGTTACAAGAAGCAATAGAGGAGAAAGTTGTAGAGGAATTTGTAACGACTACATTCCGATGCATGAATAACTCTAAATGTGACTAAGTAGTACATGCAATGCGGAGCTCCAGCGTAGCTAGTCCATGTGGAATCTAGAAAAGGAGAGGAGATCACTGAAACGGAAGCGGCAATAACAGTTTCATCAACCTCGACACCTAAGAAGTTTGTAGCTTTTTTGGAGGAGTTTACACGAATCGTCGAGTACATTGAAGTGATTTTCCCCTACAAACGACCCTGAGAATTACCTCTGCAATGTAGTGTCAATCATCACACATGACTGAAGCTCAGCAAAAGACCGTCAAGGGGACCAATAATGAGCGACTAGGAGCTGACCGAGCAGGAAAAGCAGCTGACAATGTGCTTGGTCATGGGTTCATCATGTCATCCCCGTCACCATTTTCTGCACATGTGCTTTATGTTAAAAAAATCTGGTACGATGTGGATGTGTGTGGACCACAAGGAGTTGAACGACATTAACATGAAAAACCGCTAACCCCCTTTTGAGAGAAGATGAAATTCTAGACAAACTCCGAGAAACAATAGTTTTCTGCCAAACTTCACCTTTGGAGAAATTACCATCAGATCCACTTGTCCAATTAAAAGGTGAGAAGTCTAATTTGCATCTGCAGCAGGCAGTTCAATTTCACAGGTATGTCCTTCCAACTGAATAATGCGTCAGCGATCTTTATTGTGGCCATGAATAGTGTTCGGTCGCATCGGTGGCCATGACATCTTCAAACAGCTGCATGCTAGAGGAGCACTGTGAACATCTTTGAAAACATCTTGCTATTGTAAAAAGAGAGAGGAATTCTACAAAAGAATCTCAAATTACGAACTATGTTATTGTGCAACTCAGTTTTTTGCCACCTCATTGGCTGCAGGCGAATCACCATGGACCCAAAAAGTGCTTGCGATTGCTGATCTGCCGATGTCCACCAAGAATTAAGACGTCTGGGCATTATTGAGATTTTACAACTGATACTGCCAATCCACAAAAGACTACATCCGAGTGCCAATGCCTCTTTTCAATTTCAATCATAAAGCCATCGAGTAGAGTTGGGGAGATAGTAAACAATAACCCGTCAACTCTTTGAGAAATTTTTTGAGCTCGACATCGACTTTAAGATCGGCACATACAACTGTAGACTACATCATGGCCACCGATGCGTCCGATCGAGCAATAAGAGTTGTTAACTTCCAATACTATAGCACTGGAGAACAACTGGTCACGTACATGTCAAGAAAGTTGCAGAAACCAGATTTGAAGTACATAGTGCACCAAAAAGGAAATAATGTACGCATACATACACCAGGAATGTTGGCAATAATGTACGCATTCAAGAAATGGTTGTGCTCTTTGGAGTGATGAAAATGTGCCATCCGCATTGATCACCACTGACTAAAGTACATCGGAAGTCAACCAGATATGAGTCGTCAATGAATGCAATGGATGGAGTTCCTTGAGTCCAATCTTTACCACAAATCCGGCAGATTTCCTAAGTCGACATGTTCATCAAATGGCCAAGATAGACATGCTACTCGTCACAAAACACGCAGATATCATGAGGCTGTTTGCAAAGAATTATGTGGAGTTTGGCGGATACGATAAAACCAAATTTTGGTTCAACAACCCTTACTGGCTACAATGATTCACTTGCCAGGCGGTCGTACCCCCAAACAACAAGTTATGGCATATGCTATTTGAGGAGTGCCATGACACCGGTTTAGGGGGACATTTCGCGAAGGACAAGATGCTTGAAAAGTTTGTGAAGTACTACTGGAGGGACAAGATTCAAACCGGCATCACAAACCATTATAGGACATGCGAAGTGTGCCAAATTTATAACTGGAGAAGCACGCAACCTGCATGTATGCTTCGACCACTGCTGGTACCCAAAGAACCATGGTAAGATATCTGGATGGATTTTGTGATGGGTTTGCACGTCACATCAGGGGAGGTTGATGTAATGTTTGTGGTGGCAAACCAGTTCTAAAAGTGAGGTACTTCATCTTAACAACAACCACAGTAACCGTTGAGGGAACCACATAAACTTTCCTCAATAACATCATCCGACTACACGGTGTTCCCTCCATCACCATGGACAATGAGGGGAGGTTGAGCACTAAAATCTTGGCAGGAGCTAATATGTGAGCCGGACAGTGCCAACGGCACTGATCATGGCTTGATTTTTCCTTGAATGTCAATCTGATTGTGGATTTAGAATCTACAGGAAAAACCGTGCGAGATCGACCCAAGAACGGGGTCGATCCATCAAGAATTGAGGAAGTTGCGCCCGGTCGAAGGTTGGACCAGCCGAGGGGAAAACAGGTGACGGGAATTCGTCCCCAAGGACCAAGGCTCGACCCTCGGAAGACCCAACAAGGCCGAAGCGCGCCTTGGGCCCCGTTATTCAATGAATCAAGGATCTTTGAGGGCCAAGGATGCTTCAGAATGGCGCCCTGATGTGTTATTGCCAGAAAGGGCGCTTCGGGCGGCCGACACCGCTGCTAGTGATGCTGCCAGCGACAGATTGTCGTGGCTCACAGAAACGGCCATATCTCGGTCGTTCCTCCTTGGAATGATGTAATTCTTGGTGTGTTGGAAAACTGGGAAGATGAGCTACATGCTGCTGATGCAATAAAGCTCATCTCAGGCCCGTACGGAGCTACGCACGGCTCGGCAACCTCGGGTCGCCTAGGATGTGTCATCATGTACATATAGTCTTGTATATTGACACTTGAATAACAAGTACAGTTTACTCCCACTGTGCCACACGTATTCCCGTTCCCCCAAGATGACCCTACGCTCTTGCAAACCTGGGAAGGTGTGCACCGGCCTCCCCTTGGTCACCGTTGCCGCCAGTTGGTGCCTACACCATCCGGTTGAGGCTAGCACACCGCGCCCGGTTCACACTTGGTATCGGAGCCACCCTTGGCTCAGGGGCAGATTCTTCTACGTGGTAACCTCTCCTGGTCAGCGTATACCAGCACGTATCTCGTCTCTTTGGCAAATCCGTGCCCAAGGCCAACCACGCACTCCGGTAACAAGACGGTTACCGGCGGACCCATTCAGGAAGAAGTTGTACCGGACGCAGAGTTGACTTCATCCGGCACGTTCCTAATGGCCGCGGCATTTGACGCACAAGGCAACGTAACAGCAGCCACAGTGTTGTAGAAGTTGCTCGCTGGCATGCAGACCAAGTTGGACCTGTTAGAGAAGCATAACGTATACCTTAATGAAGAGCTCGCGAAGCGTCCCGTGACAACACCAGTGGTAGTTGCCACTGCAAACGTACCTGTGGTGGGCGTCCCAAGCCCGCCCAAGCCGGAGCCGTTCGGCCCATCAAGGAAGGATGGGCCAGCTCCGCATGCTTGGATACTCGGATACTTCACCGTCATTTGCATGGATGCCTCAAGGTACGAGACGTGCCGTGACTATGCTGTGACCTTGTTGAGAGGGACATCGTTGGATTGGTGGGCCGATGTAATGCAGTCCAATCCACACGGCAGTGGAGCAGTAGTGGTCGCCGGCATTGCGGCCGCGACCGGAATCTCAGCCCCATCGGCTCCAACCTACAACAGTGGCGACTCTACTCTGAAATGGCCGACTACATGGAAGGAGTTCACGGAGTTGTTCATCAAGCGCTTCACCGTGGGTCATGTGAGGAACAATGTGCGCGCCAAGCTGCGTCGGCTTCGCCAAACTAGTGGCGTCGCTGACTACACCCGCAGGTCTCATGATATCTTTGCCAATTGTGGCTTCAAATCTCATGAACTGTGCTTCCACTACAGCAACAGCCTCAAGGATGACGCCCGCGTTGTGACGGTGATGGACAACCTCAATGACGACCTGCCGGTAATGATTGCAGCAGCAAAACGATATGACTTGCGCGTGCACCAGCCTCATTCCAATAGCCACAACTCTTCTCGTGGTGGTTACAGCAAGTGGTCCGAGAGCGCCGACACGCCCATAGAGATTGGAGTGTTGCAACAGCGCAAGTGCTACAACCGTGGCAAGCATGGCCACATTGCGCATGACTACTGGCGTCAAAAGGGCGTCGGTAAGGGTAAGCAGCCCAAACTGCCAGTTTACCGCCCACCCGAACGCCTTGCGGCAATTAAGGGGGTTTCCGAGGTCAAGGCATGGGATTCGGGGTATGAGGAGGAGCAGCCCGCACTTCTCCTGGAGGCGCGAGTGAAAGGCATCAAGGGGAAGGTGGGGATTCTGCTGGATTGTGGTGCGTGCCACAGCTTTTTTAGCATGGATTATGCTCGAAAGTGGGGCCTTATACTCACGAGCAAGAAGCGGATCGCTAACCAAGTGGACGGCACGATTGAAGTGGGGTACCTGGCCCATCCCCTCTCCATTAGCGTGGGGAAGCTTTGCATAACAACCGTATACGGGGTGTGCCCAGTGAAGGATTGCGATGTGATCCTCGGTCGTGACTTCCTTCACAAGTACAACCCCGCCGTCAATTGGGAGACGCGCATCATCTCAGTCAAGCTCGGATAGAAGGAGTATCCCCTGAATACGTGGTCCAAGAAAGAGGCAGCGGGAGGAAGCATCGCAGCAGTCAGTGCCTTACAAGGAGGAATCGGAGCCTATGATGCTGAACTTGGTGCAGCTCAAGCGCACAATTCGAAAAAAGGAGCAGATTTTTCTGGCGTTCGTGGGAAACGTGGAGGGCGATTTCGACAAACCAGAGGATGCGGCCCCTGCTGTGGCGCATGGGGTGACTCGTGAGCAGCTGGGGGTCCAAGGCAAGTTTTCCGCGATGCCCGAAGGGCTTCCGAAGGTGTATATGGAGTTTGAGGACATGTTGCCCGACACCCTCCCGGCGGGTCTGCCACCAAAGCGGGACGTGGACCATCGCATCGACCTCAAACCTGGGGCGCTCCCGCCTATTCCTGCAACGTACCGCATGAGTGGCGCACAGCTGCAGGAGCTCAAGAAGCAGCTCACCAAGATGACGGAGCAGGGCTTCATCCGCCCCTCCTCGTCTCCTTACACTGCGCCTGTCTTGTTTGTGCAGAAAATGATGGGGGAGATGCGCATGTGAGTGCACTACCGGGCGTTGAACGAGTTGACCATCAAGAACTGGTACCTGTTTCCACAGGCCAAGGAGCTCTTTGATCAGCTCCGTGCGGCTCGCTTCTTCACAAAGATCGACCTCCATTCCACTACCACCAGTTCCGCATTACAGCACATGATGTGGAGAAGACGGCCTTCCACACCCGCTATGGTCACTACGAGTTTCTCGTGATGCCTTTCGAGTTGACCAATGCGCCAGCCACCTTCATGGCGGCGATGAACAACATCTTTAGGCTGTACTTGGATTACATCATGGTGGTTTACCTCGACAACATCTTTGTGTATAGCATGATGGCAGAGAAGCACGAGGAGCATGTGAAGAAGGTCCTCGAGATTTTGAGGAAGGAGAAGTTTTTTGCAAAACTCTCTAAGTGTGAGTTCTCACTGGGTAAAGTTGAATTCCTTGGACACATCATTGGCAATGGACAGATTGTCATGGACCCGCGCAAGGTGTCGGTCGTGCAAGAGTGGCCGAAGTTGCGTAATGTGCATGATGTGCAAGTGTTCCTTGGTTTTTGTAACTACTACCACAGGTTCATCCTTGGCTATGCGGTAGTGTCCGTGCCACTCTCCAATCTCATTCGCAAGGATCGTGAGTGGAGTTGGAGACTTAGCAAACAAGAAGCCTTTGAGAATCTCATAATGGCTCTGACCTCCGCGCCGGCCTTGCACTTGGCCGACAGCAGCCGTGAGTTTGAAATGGCAACGGATACATTGTACGTGGCCTTTGGTGGAATCCTTTTGGAGGACTTTGGCAATGGGTCGCAGCCGGTCGCCTACTACTCGCGCAAGTTGTGCAGGGCAGAGCTAAACTACGCCACCCATGACAAGGAGATGCTTGCCGTGGTTGCAACCTTCAAGAATTGGCAGTGCTACCTCGAGGCGCGGAAGTGCACAGTCTACACCGACCACCATGAAGTACTTCAAGACACAGCCAAACCTGAGCCGGCGGCAAGCGCGTTGGGTGGAGTACCTCGAGTCGCACTTCGACTACAAGATTGTGTACCGGCTGGGTTGCATCAACCCAGGTGACGCACTCTCACGACGACCGGACCTGATGGTGCGGGTCATGTCTCTCACCTTCCACGAGGATGCTTTCCTTGTGAAGCTCTTCACGGAGTATACGAGGCGCATGGGGAGTACGACGCTCGGAGATTTTTCTTTGTGGTGTCGCATTGGCGACAGCGCGGCACGCAGCAGGTGGTGGTTCTAGCGGTGCCGGCACTTTGGCAGCTGATTTTGGAGGAGTGCCATGACAGTGGCCCAAGCGGCCACTTCTCCGTCGACAAGACATTGAAGACGGTGGCTTGCCTCTTTTGGTGGCCCACCATGTCCTTGGAGGTGGCTGAATTCTGTCGGAGTTGTGAGGTGTGAAAACACCACATATCTCGGCC
Organism: Penium margaritaceum; assembly: GCA_023375785.1. Lineage (NCBI taxonomy): Eukaryota > Viridiplantae > Streptophyta > Zygnematophyceae > Desmidiales > Peniaceae > Penium > Penium margaritaceum. The sequence goes on from SZWC01000084.1 coordinate 489,815, forward strand.
GTTCCTCCTCAGAATGATGCAATCCTTGGTGCGTTGGAAATCTGGGAAGATGAGCTACATGATTTTGATGCAATAAAGCTCATCTCAGGCCCGTACGGAGCTGCATACGGCTCGGTGACCTCGGGTCGCCTAGGATGTGTCATCATGTACATAAGTCTTGTATGTTGATACTTGAATGACAAATACAGTTTACTCCCACTTTGCCACACGTGTTCCCGTGCTCCTCCAAGATGACCCTACACTTTTGCAAACCCAGAAAGGTGTGCACCAGCCTCTCCTTGGTCGCCGTTGCCGCCGATTGGTGCCTACACCATCCGGTTGAGGCTAGCATACCACGCCCGGTTCACATGATGACTCACTTCGGTAGTTGGATCCAACTATCGATGGCCTTCCATCCTAAGACTGACGAGCACACTGAGCACACCAATCAGATGCTTAAGAAACTACTTTGAACCCTATGTGACCCACATATCTCTGAGTGGGCGGTCAAGCTACTGAACATCAAGCATGTATACAACTCTATGACATCTGCAGCAACTAAGAAGATTTCCCTTCAAGGTAGTCTAAGGAAACGTATGCTCAACACCAGCACAATTACATGGTTCAGGCGACATGCCAGCATTCGACATACAATGGCAAGACATCCATAGCATCTGGGACGAGACTCCCTAGGCGCTCGGACAAAGACAATGAAGCGAGCAGCCAACAAACATCAAATAGACACAAAATTCCACAGCATATTGTGTCCTTCCTAGCTTGGCAAACGTCTGATTGTGAGGACAAGAATTTGTGAAGGTCAAGCCTAACTAGGTGCCATTTGCAATCGAGAAGATGCAGACACCCTTTGTTGGAAAACTCTGGCTATTAGACAACATTGCTATCCACCCGGTGTTCTACACCAATAGACTCAAAGTCTATTGGGACCCCAATGAGAACTTCCCTGGCAGAGATGTGCCTCCGCTGCCTCTTGTCAAAGCAAACGCGGCCAGGAATACTGTCAAATACATTGGCACGCCGCCGGCGTGGAAAGGTGACAATGTATCTTGTTAAGGAATAGGGCCAAGATGCTTCAAATAACACTGGTAGTCCTAAGACAACCTATGAGATGTCTATCATCAGATCGACAAGTAGCTTATCCGCCATTGTCCTACGCCTCGCAACGCGCTGGGCCGTCGCAGCTCAAAGGGGTGAAGTGTAATGTCCCTAATGTGAACGATTCTCTAAACATACATGGGATTTAAAGCCAATCGACAGAGGGCATTTTTGCAACTGTCCCGACCTGTGGTCTTCAATTCCATCCGGATTTGACAGGTTGGAATGCTTTCCAAAATTGTTGAAAGAGCTATCAGGACCCTCATCGATGTTTCGATACTGTTCGGTCGACTTCTTGAGTGCATCTTGACATTCTCAAAACCCCAACTTCTTGGTGGAGATTCTTGAAGTAGTCTCTCACGACCCGGTGTCACACTTGTCGCTTAACTTGAGTGTCCAATACCCCACAGATGCCTTAGTATGGTTTTCACTCTTGTATACATGCCATGGACATGTCCGACACTTTTCACTGTAGTACACTTAGTGCTAGTGACCAATTACCCAAGTGTCCTAATTCCTCAAAATGACTTCTACTCTGCACCTTTCACCTCTGAACCATCCACGTTATGCTCAGCGCAACAATTTCCACACTTCTCATGAAAGTGCACCTAGTACTAGTTTCAAATAATACTCGTCCCCAATTTTCCAAAGTCATGATTGCTTACAATTTACTTTGAGTAAGAACTTGGATTGCTTAACTGTTACATACCAAACGTACACAAGTCTCTAATCTTTCCGAGTGGGCATTTCTGTTATTACATCAACAGCCCATCGCGTAGCGAGACCGCGATATTCAATCCGACGGTCGAGGGCAGACTGGCCAACTGCCCCCGTCCTCAGTGAATCTTCCCAAACCTTCTTACAAATTTCACCACTCTTGCGAATCTATGACAGAAGTATCACAACCTTTTGGTCCACTTCTTGATGCACCGAGACAAGTTTGGATTTATAAAGATGCCTCTCGCATCTTCACCGTCAATTCTCAAAGCCCCCCAATTTCTCGGCGGACCTTCTTGGATCCGACTACTCATGATGAGGCTCCACACGCATCGCTCGAAAAATGACCCAACAACCCCGACTATGCCTCATTCGTAACTCAAAACTTGAATGTACATGTTGGATCATTTCGACACTGTTCATCAAAGCACACTCATCGCAATTTATGAATTGCTCAAGTGTCCCAAATTCTAGATTGTATTCTTCCTTGCAACTTCTACCTGTTCACCATCCTCACTCCGTTTGACAAAACACTTGGTATCAGAGCGTAGCGGTGCTGGAGAGGCATCCGACTACTTCACCAATCCAGAGGACTTCCTCTCACAAGGCGTCAGCGCATCTCACAGGTCAAGATTTCACAGACTTCGTGACTACTACGCGAGTGAGCTCAACCGACAACCAGCGGCGGGTCTTCAGCGATGACTTCGGCGATGGAGGAGGAGAACATGCCGATGCACATGAACCGTGAAGAGAGAGAAAAAATGCTGGCATGGCACGCTATGCAGCAGCTGGACAAACCCCTAAAGTTTCGACAACCAATTTGGTCGCGGACCCAACAGCGGTAAACCAGCTATCCCTACCAGCAGCCTTGACAACGATAGCAGGGACGACAGATGGCACTGGACGACAGGCGCGGATCAACGAGGAACTGGCGAACTGGATCGCCGCGCTCGAGGGGATCAATAGCCATCTGCTCCAATAGCTCAACTTTGCAATGGAGGCTCTTTGCAATGCAACTGCACGAGAAGCAATGCTCATCGAGAGAAATTCCCAACTCTCGAGCGCAACCAAAATTCGTCCGGCTCCACCAGAACCGCTCGATCCTATAAACTCATAGGGACGGACGGATTGGATGTGGCTGTCGCGTTTGGAGTGTACTTCACTGCTGTTGGGATCAACCACGATCAGAAGAAAATTGACCTCGCGACTGCGCTTTTACGTGGCACAACGCTAAGTTGGTGGTCTGATCTTAAGACCATCCAACGGTAGCAAGAGATCAGCGAAACATCATCAACGGCCAACGGCGCCCGTCTCATATCGCCGGCCGCAGGCGTTCTACCCTTGGAGCAGATCAACCCATAATGGCAAGATGTGATGACGCCTCTAACCGACTGGAACAAATTCTCGTGCACAATGCTTACACCTTTTGGGTGACAGAACAAAAAGTTTGATGCACGGTACAAGCTCCAGCGTCTTCGTCAGCAGTCAAGCGTGGCAGAGTACACGCGAACATTCCACGAGATCATCACCAAATCAGACATCGCCCCTCAAAAACTTTGTTTTCACTACAACAACTAGCAGAAGCGAGCAATCGCCATTTTTGACAACCAAAACGACTTGCCGCGGACGATCACAGTAGCAGAAAGGATCAACAGCACCAACTACAAAGCTCGGATCCAAAAATCCTATGGACGGCAACCTCCTAACCACAATTATCGTAGAAATGGAACAAGTCAGTTAGTGGAATCCTTCACTCCAATGGATGTGGATGTCGTCGACCAGAGAGAAACGCGAACCTGCTACAACTCCAAAAAAAAAGTTGGGCACATCGCTGGCAACTGTTGGAGCAAACAGTAGGCCA
>SZWC01000084.1:522275-539741 GCA_023375785.1 Penium margaritaceum
GGGGGAGGGGGTGGGGGGGTGCTCACGGCGATGGTGTTGTCATCCTGTTCCACCATGTCGATCCACTGCAGCCAGTCTCCCTCATCACGTTTCATGTCGCAGATCTTCTCCGTCACCTCCATTATCTTCAGCTCTGACACCTGCACCCTTCGCAAGTGCACACTACCACATGCACGTGCGTTTTGCATGTGAATGTGCATGCGCATGTGCATGTGCATGTGCATGCGCATGCGCATGTGCATGTGCACGCGCATGTGCACGCGCATGTGCATGCGCATGTGCATGTGCATGCCCATGCGTGCCTCACAACCGGAGGCAACAGGGGGCCACAGAGCGGAGAGGTTGCAAGACGACGACAGCATGCACACAGCACAAGAGCATATGAGGGTGTGTGCGCCCCTCAAACATAGCACACGTGCATCAGTGTGTCGCCTACTCCTGCATAAACTTGCATGAAGTGGCGAAATCTTGGGCCACCCACGAAATGGGCCACTCAAGCACATGAAATGAAGTGTTCATGGCCTACCGCGAGGACCAGCTGCACAGTTTTGGACATCCGAACTTTCACAGAAGAATTGGACGTTGGACCCTTTTTCTGTTTTCCCATCATGTGCCACCAAACTGCAGACAGCTGTGTTGCAGACATGTCACACTCATGAACAGCATGCAGCCGTTGCAAGCCCACTTGCCGTTGCCATTGCTCCGTTTCGATTGCCTTCCGTTGTGCCTCTGCCATCGTTTCCATGACCAGTGCGCAGTCACATATGCGTACACAGTNCACGTCCTCCTTCCTCGCCGCTGGCTTTGCTGCAGCGGTCGGCGCGTGCAGCACCACGAGCTGCGTTGCTAGCAGAAGCACCAGCAGCAGCGGCAGACCAGCGGCGGATGACGACGCTCCCCATCGCGTGCATGGTGCAGGCGAGAAGAGTGCACCGTTGCGTGTGGGTTTGCTTGGACCAGGCCCCACGGACGCAGCGCAGCAGCGTACAGCCATGGCAGAAGCCCAGCCCGGCAGACGACAGCGGAAGGAGACGACAAATTCACGAGCAGCGGCTGCCGCAGTTCGGACTGATGGAGTCGAGGCGGACGTTGTGGCAGTTGAGCAATGCAATAGAGAGAAGATGATGGCGTGCTGCGGCGCTGTCCGCTGGAGCGCAGGAGAAGCCGCAGGAGGGAAGCACAGCAGGCGTGCTTTCACGGGCAGCGCTATGGCTCACTAGTGGCCATGGCAAGAAGCGAACTCGTCGCGGAGCAAACGTGCCGTCACGGTGACTTCGTTTCGGTCCGAATTGCCGCCGGACGCGGCACAGCGGCAGCTTTGCTATGCAGGCTCCTACTTTCGGAAGCAAAACAGTTCTCGTGTAACGATCTGGATAGATCTAGAACAGAACTGGACAATGTGGTCTATTTCACGGAAATTCCTCGATCTTCAGCTCTAAAGATCCATGGCTTCCTTGTCCCTCACCGGACCGGATGGCGAGAGCGAGGGCAAGGTGGGGTGCAGTTGGGTGGTGGGAGAGAGGCCAGTTGCGGACCCGACGGCAGCAGACCAGCCCAGCTCGTTCACCGCCTCGCCGGCCGACTAGTGCTCCAGAAACTTCGGATTGCAGTGGCGCGATGACACTCGCAGCTCGTCCAGTTGTGAGACCAACCTATGGCAAGCTTTTTTGTCTCCTGGTCATCACTGTGACGAATTGGTACGGGAAGCTTGGTGTAACGAATTGGCATGGGAAGCTTGGCCCATTGGGCCAAAACCGCGGTGATTGAGGGTCTCCGACCCTCAATCCATCCCATCCAATCGCCCACAGTCCAGGACCCGTTCAAGCCATGAGGAGAAGCCGCCCCGCGCTTCACTCCTCCCACCTAGGAGTGGACCCGCCTCGGCGTCCACAGAGGGACTCGAACCCCGGCGCTCTGATACCAATGTAACGAATTGGCATGGGAAGCTTGGCCCATTGGGCCAAAACCGCGGTTTTGGCCCAATGGGCCAAGCTTCCCATGCCAATTCGTTACACTTGGCCCATTAGGCCAAAACCGCGGTGAGTGAGAGTCTCCGACCCTCAATCTATCCCATCCAACCGTCCACAGGCCAGAGACCCGTTCAAGCCATGAGGAGAGGCCGGCCTGCGCTACACTCCTCCCACCTAGGAGTGGACCCGCCTTCGGCGTTCACAAAGGGACTCGAACCCTGGTGCTTTGACACTAATGTGACAACTTGGTACGGGAAGTTTGGCCCATTGGGCCAGAACCGCGGTGATAGCGGGTCTCCGACCCTCAATCCATCCCATCCAAGCGCCCATAGGCGAGGGTCCCATTCAAGCCATGAGGAGAGGCCGACCCGTGCTAGAATAATAGAGGCGACGGGATCATTTCAGCACTGGCCCAAGAAGGGGTTTCAAACTCATCCTGTAATGCCTAATTCCACATGAATTATGATATAAAATTACGTTCTTATTGAGGAATGGAATTAGTGATATCCCATGAGTTATGACCGATACAATTTATGATCACAGTTGCATGGTCACACATGCATGGTCACATACAAATTCAAGTGTTATTGATGAATGGTGACCGTCAGGTCTCTTTGAAATTTTGAATGGACACATCCATGCGAAGTGTATTTTTTCCTCGTCATGCTGACTAATAAGTGTCTTTCCCTAAGAAGAGAATGCCACGGATGTACGAGCGGTAAGAAAATGTTTGGTAACATGGAGTATCTCATCATATTGAATAGGAAGTGTTTTGCCATGTCAAATTTTACTTGAAAACCTATGCCACATCACATTGATGATGATCGATGTGCTAGAAGGATCACTTTGTCGCTTTGCTCATCAGTGTGTGATTAAGGTGGAGAAGGTGTAAGAAACTTCATGCATGCACAAACACTCTCCATGATGTAGGGGGATTTTTTTTGTCAGGAGAAACATAATCCGGGAGTATGGCTGTGACAAGACATGGCCCATTACCACATTCTGTTGCTACACAGAAAAGGAGTGTTAGGTTTTCTTCTTCCCCCACACAATGGAATGTTATCACTTGGCCACTTGGATAGAGAGGCTAATGACACCGCAATTGTCATAGCAAATTTCCCACCATAACGGTTGAGACACTCTTGATGGCTGGAATTTTGGAAGGGGTCGAGACAACTCGACATACATCCTTGAAGGCATTTGTCATGCTCTCAAGCATAGATACTCATACTCGATATCTGTCTTTGCATTCTCATACACAATATCCAGTGTTCAGGTGGCACCTTCAGTGAATGTTACCACCTGCAATGTACAAAAGTCTGAAAAATGTATGGACCTCTCCGCCAAGTTCCTCATATTTAACACACATCAGACAAGCAGAGGTTCTCAAGACAGGTCTGCAGCACAAACTTCAGCCATAGCAGCGAATGGGGTCATTGCAGCCCTTGGCAGGAGATTGCCTCAGACCAAAGCGGCCACCCTTCGCGAGGTACTGCTGGTGGTACTCCTCAGCGCGATACCATTTCTTGGCTGGCAGGATTTCCGTGACGATCTTGCGGCCAATCTCCGCCTGCCTGCGCTCTAGTGATGCCCGTGCCACCTGCTCCTGCTCTGGCGAGAAGTAGTAGATCCCACTGCGGTATTGTGTGCCCACATCGCCACCCTGCACACCATGGCCACCGTTCCTCACATGAGATATCTCAATCCACTCTTACACCGACAGCAATGCCATGAGTTGTGAGCCGATATCATCTCACACCTGTGCAGTTTCTGGGTCTTCAAAAGACTAATAAAAAGAACCAGGAAGCCCTCCACATGAGTAGGGAACAGGCAGAGGCAAGTAAGGGCTTAAACGCAATGCAAGCACACCTGTCGGTTGAGCGTGGTGGGGTCGTGGCGTGCCCACAAGACGTCCAGAAGGGTGTCGTAAGACACCTCCTTGGGATCATACACCACCCGCACTGCCTCCACATGGCCAGAGCGCCCACTGCACACCTGCTCGTAGGTTGGGTTGTCAAGCGAGCCCTGAGTATACCCCACCTCAGTCCTGCAGCATTGACATGCACAAGATGACATTGAAGTGAGCTATACCTGATCTACAGGAGTTTATGGGGTAACAAGGTCTCTGATTTCTTGTCTAAGCAAGCCACACACACAATCAAAGTCAAGACACTCTTTAGCCACAAGCAAGCAATCTACCCAAATCAAGACCCGGAAGGACTAGTCTTGTCACCAAATTTTAGCACGGCACTTGACATCCCACGTTTGGTGGACCACACCCATCCTGTTGGACGACACATTAGCGGAAAGAAAAACAAAATGCTGGGTGGAAAAGGCAGATGCGTGTCCAACACCAATGCACAGACATGTGCGGCCATGGCCTGCGCAACGCCATGGCACTGCCACCCCCATTATGCTGAGTCCTCCTCAGCAGGCGTCTGCAAGCGTCAGCCAGCCTCAGCTAGCGCCAGCTGACGTCATCCAGCATTCGAGTGGTCTTGAACCAGCGCACACTCACAAGAGTACGTCACGCATCCGGGACCAAACCTGTCACGTCGCAGCTCCAAAACTACCCCTCCGCGGATTGGTCAGACGGCTTGGCGTTAGGAGTCCATTGGACCTATTTTGCTGGCGTGCCCTGTGAGGTCTACGTTTGGGCTTTACGTCATGGCGAACAACCCACGCAACTGCTAATAAACGTTTCTCCGTCGAAAGTCAGCCAATGCGTAGAAAAAGGAAAGCCTCGCTGAAATGGTGACGGGGGTTTGCGGTCGGCATTCACAGTCCCCGGCAGGAGAAAGGGACGTCCCACACTCCAAAAACACCCTAGTTCACAGACGTCAGCTGGAGGACATGGCGCTAGAGAGGTGACAACAAAACAGATGTCGCAGCGCACACCCCCAGGGCGTTTTTCCGCCAGTGGGAAAACGTGGATGAGATAGAGCGCACGCGCGCTGTTGTTTCGATCGAAGGCCGCGCGGTGGCAGGTTCTGCGACAGGAAGTCGAACTCACTTTTTAGATTAGCTTTTTCATTGCGCATGTTCGACATCTTTCCGTCATGCCGCCCCCCCCCCCACCCCCACCCCCACCCCCCTTCCCCCCCGCCTCTCCTTAACCCCCTACCTACTCCACAGCCCGCAGCCAATCAACCCGGCTAACGCCAACGCTCCCAGCAAGCCCACCCTTACGCACTTTAGAACGCCAGGGATGCGCTGAAACGCGAGCTCGACGCCCCAGAAGCACCCCGCGCCGAACTCAGCGAACTCCAGGCCGGGACCCGGGTTGTCCGTGTCGGGGGCGCTGGCGGAGGCTGTGGCGGCGGTCGCCATCGAGCAGGACCGCTGCTGGTTGTTTGGCGCAGGGGACGAGAGGAAAGCCGCAGATGCTGGCCTGCCGCCGGCCAGCGACACCAGAGCCGCAAGCGCGAGGGCGCCGCTGCTCTTCCCGACAGCGGACAGAAAGGGAGACGGTCGGAGTGCGGGACGAGAAGACGCCGACGAGGTCGTGGGCGAGGGCTGGCCACTGCGTGCGGCCAGAGTTGTTGCGGGAGAGCCAGTCAGCGCGGCTGCCGCAGTCGAAAACATGTCGATGTGACGGAGTGGTCACGACGGTCTAGTGAAAAACTGAGACAGTGGACAGGAGCAACTTTGACAAGATCTGACCTCTGGAGAAAGGAGGAGCTATCAGCGTTTTTCGCATTGCAAGACACGCAAGCGCATGAGCTCCTCATGCAGGGCGGCAGCGTGCACCCGCTGCAGCTGCCTGGAAGGTGCATGTGGACACCACGCGGGCCAGCGGGCGTTCCGCGCACCGACAGCGTGGCGCTGACCATCGCGACATTCCAGCCTGATGCCACGGCACTAGTGCCACGTGGAGAACAAGAAACCAAGCCACGAATCAACCTAGTTCGAAGAGAGACTTGACAAGCTCACTTTCATCTTCTTTTTGGGTTACGTAGAAACCTTTCGTTTTCTTACTTTTGTGTGTTTGTGCCGCAAGCAAATCGTGATTAGTGGATCGGTCATTTTTCTGACTTATCCACCAGTCAGAGTGCAAGAATTTGTAGGACTGTATGCCCCCCCACGTCCGCGGACGTCCTAGTAGGGTCGACCCAGTACAAAAAAAATCACGGACATCAACCTAGATGTCCGGACAGACCCCGGATAGTAAGGAATTACCAGTCCAACGCCAGAGCAACAGGGTAAGGAATGTACATTGGGATGGGTCCAACCTTGGCCTCGCCCTATCCTGTTTCACGGAACTTGTCGTCATGACTAACTCTTGTGACTCGTGAACCCGGCTTAAAACAGGGTCAAGATGCAATTTAACGAAAAGAAATTCAACCATTGTCATAGAAGAAGGCAAATAGATTACATTATGCCTATAATTACTTCACATTATTTTTTATAACATAATGAAACATTCTAAACTCATCCACATTCGTGGTAGGTTTTTTATTGTGAAGTTTGTCATAAATGTGTGAAACTAGAATGTTCACGACAGAAAAGCAAATTAATCGCATTAAAATAAATTCATCATGCGATCAAGCCAAACTCATGAAAGAAAGAAAAAACGAGAAGAAATGCCATTTGAGGTTCTTCTTCAATGTGTTGGTGAATTGTTTCACATAAAGTTGTATCGTCAAGCGCATTTGTTCAATTTTCGGTTGTTTTGTTTTTAGCTTTTACATCCACACAAGCTGGTGTTGTGATGTGAGATGTTTCCGTCCGTTTGTACAGCTTACTGTGACCACTCGGCCGAGTCCATGCTGTTGCAGATCCCTCATGCGGACCCAGCTGGCGCCGGAGCACTGATGGTTGGTGGATTCACCCGCCAGCAGCCACCAGGCGGCTGCCATGACGTCCCGGGTGCTTCCTGGGGTACTCTGCAGTTTTTCTGCAGACGCTAGAGTTTTCTCGGTGGACAGGCTCTTGAGACCGATTTGCATGTTTTGAATTGTCCTTCCACAGATTGATGCCGGACTTGTGCGTGTGACCAGTCGTAGCGTCCGGCTCAAGATTCTGCACGTCTAGGTTTAGACGGCGCAGCATTCTGACATGTGTGCGAAGAGTTACGGCCAAAAAAGTGGTTTTGGGCCGGTTTTAGGACAGCTCTTGGACCGCCGCGTGCGACACCCGCTGTGCGCCGCGGCAGGTATTTATGCCATGGACCTGTCATTTGTTATCCCTCTCTGCAAATGCTTATGAAGCATTCAGACTCTTTGCCTTGTGTCCCTGTAACGGAAGTAGTCCGTTTTGCGACTAACTTTGGAACCCAAAACGTAGGCCCTCAGAAAGTGTAGTCGAAGGAGCAGGGGCGAATGGTCGCCTCCGCCATTTTGGCTGAAACGAACCGTACCAGAACGGACATAGTCGTCATAGGGCATCTTTACAAACAAGCAATCTAAAAACCCTATCGTTCCATGTGGCACGTCCACGTGGAAACAGGACCCTAGCGACCAACTAGAGTGGAGGAGGAGTGACGCGATGGATTTTCCATCGCGTCACTCCTTTCTCCTCAAATCCGGCCACGGGCTATTTTCCGGGCTAGAGTCGAACTCGACTCTAGCCCATATCTTTTTCCGGGCTTTGGCTCCTCGAAACCTGAGCCTCGAGTTTCCGAAACACCCGATAATTATTTAACGACCATTTTTAACCGTAAAAATGGTCCGTACGCTACATTCCTCCCCCTTTGCTTCGAACCGTCCTGGTTCGTCTTTGCTCACGGAGGTTTGATCATTGCGTACTTCATGATGTAAATCAAACAGCAAGGAATGAAAACAAGATCACCTATGTGAACTCTTGTCTTCCGCAACACGGTTGCGTCACATTCACGCACAATCAACCACATACCAGTGGTTTTTGTGAGTCTGATCATTCGCATGCAACATCCAGTGTTGATCGCGTGATCCTTGGCTCTTACCAAGATGAGACACGTACGATCCTTGTACGTACTTCACAAGTGTTGGTGAGTCTTCACCGAAGACTCATCACACGTGTGTATCAGTGGCATAATCGATGCCTTTTGGGACGTACATTGTCAACAATTTCCTGCCAGTTTGGAAGAGGGTCCATAGGATGAATTTTCCCACATTTCGTGTGGTACGTGTTCACTAAGCAGTTATTGTGACGCCTGCCCCCCCTTTGCAAGGAGCGTCCCTGCGACCAATTAACCGGGCGTCCCCGCGAAAACTGTCGACACTTTCCATGCCGTTCGGACATGTTCTCCTCCAAGGGGTTGCTGCCGAGGTGGTACCTCCCCGCAACATTATCAATACGTGCAATCCAAGATGGTATCAATCCTCTCGGTTTGCAACCGCGTGTTCATGACCACGCGTAGGTCTACTAGACCTCTTTCAGCACCTGTGGATTGGTTGGCTGAACTCAACCAAGCTCCACTAAACCCATGCAAATCGCATGCTAGCTTCATTTTAGGGTTGGGAGGCACCAAGATCCTAAGACATGGTTGCTGAGCACACCTGTTTTTCCGTTCAAAGATTGCACTCATCTTTGAACGAGGCGGCATTGGTTGTCTGGCATGCGCAACTGCCGTCAAAGTCCATAACTAGACATGAAAATGCTCCGACCTAGATGATCTTGGTCTCAACCATCATCCCCTCATTTCTGTCTGAAATGGGTACCGTAGGCTGCCGCTCACGTCCCTGTCAAAAGCACACTGCTTTTGAACTAGGTTAGCTGAGATGACCGATNATTACACTCATCTTTGAAAGAGGCGGCATTGGTCGTCTGGCATGGGCAATTGCCGTCAAAGTCCATAACTAGACACGACAATGCTCCGACCTAGATGATCTTGGTCTCAACCATCATCCCCTCATTTCTGTCTGAAATGGGTACCGTAGGCTGCCGCTCACGTCCCTGTCAAAAGCACACTGCTTTTGAACTAGGTTAGCTGAGATGACTGATTTCAACGACCATGGATTCTATCCACGAACGAAGTGTTCATCGTATGGTATTCACCAAACGGGTGTACCATGATCGCAATCATTGTAGTACAAGTTGGAAAAACACCTTTCGGGTGTCAATTCCATGTGATTGTGATTGAACATTTCCGAATCACATCCAGTGATCCTGGAACAACTAGTTCCTAAATCTTTCGTGCTTATGTCATAACGTCCAAAGGTTCCATTCGGGAACCCTTCGCGGTTAGTTTTTGCCATGTCACGACAAAACATGTTGCTCAATGTCTTCTGTTCTGTACATTCGGTACTTCCACTCAACGGAGTGTTTTTCATGTGCCTCACCCAAGGCACTTGTAGAGGGGATCGCCCTCATCGAAGACATCCAATCAAACAACCACCGTTGTGGATACCACCGCAGCGACATCCAAAACATATTGTACTTGCATTCAGCAATGTACTTTAATTGAACCATCTCCAGAGCCAAGGGAGTTCAGTCGCTTTACCGTAACCTTCCGGGTTATCAAAGCGGGGTTCGACTATACCGTAATCGCTATGACCTCTCTTGGAGATTGGTTTTGGTTTGGTTTCCAACAAATTAGATAGCCGATGCTACACCATGCCTTTGGTATGATCGGAATCTATGTACATGATGTTTGAAGCTGCTGTGGTTGCTGTTGCTGCCGCTGCTGCTGCTGCTGCTGCAATGGCTGCGGCTGCTGCTGCTGCGGCTAGTGCTGTTGCCGCTACAGGCCCTGCAAGAAAGGGGAGGTAGGAGTCCTTCCAACAGAGGAGGACCCCTGCTGACTAGGGCTATCAGCCATGGGCGTGTGTCCCTTCGTTATTTTTTCTATGTTTTTTTTGTTTATGCTGCTGATGTCAGCAGTGACGTCAGCCGTGGATAGCTGCCGTCAGCAAAGACTGCTGAGTGTCAGTGCTGTTGTTGTCCCCCTTTTGGTTTCCTGTTCTTTTTTTATTGATGACGTCAGTAGTGACGTTAGCAGTTATGTCAGCAGAGAGGTGCTGACGTCAGCAGCGATTGCTGCTGCAGCCGCTGCAGTTGCTGCTGCTGCTGGTGTAGTTGCTGCCGCTGCTGCTGCTGCTGCTGCTGCAGTCGCTGCAGTTGCTACCGCTGCTGCTAGTGCTACTACCACTGCTTCTGCTACTGCTGCTCTTGGTGCTGCTGCCGCTGCTCTTGCTGCTGCTGCTGCACGCTACTACACGCTGCTGCTGCTGTTGCTGCTGCACGTTGCTCCACGTTGCTGCACGCTACTGCAGCTGTAGCTCACTGTTGCTGTGGGCTGCTGCTGCACGCTGCGGGGTTGGGGGATTTTTTTTCTCTTCCTTTTTTTTTCCAGTTTTCTCTGTCCGAGCGGGCAGCTGCTCGCTGGCAGGGAGCAGCGAGCTGCTGCTCGTTGGCAGCGAGCAACGAGCTGTTGCTCGTTGGCAGCGAGCTGCGAGCTGCTGCTCGCTGGCAGCAGCGAGCTGCTGCTCGCTGCTGGCTGCGAGCAGCAACAACCGCTGCGGGCAGCTGCTGCTGCTGTTGTGGCTTGCTGCTGTGGCTGCTGCTGCTGCTGCACGCTGCTCTAGCTGCTGCTGCTTGCTTGCTGCTGCTGCTGCAGGGAGCTGCTGATGCTCCTGATGCAAGCTGCTACTACTGCTAGCAGCTGCTGTGTGCTGCTGCAAGCTGCTACTGCTGCTGCTGGCTGCTGCTGTCAGTCACACCTGGAGGACGTCGCCGCGTGCGTCGTCGCCAGTGAGCGCCTCACGTGGCCGGCCGCTCACCTCCTCGCGTCCAACGTGGGGGTCAGTGCAGCCGGAAAAAATCCAGCAGCATTTCCCTTGGCCCAGTGGCCGTGGGAAAAACTCTGACGCCGCCACCAGGCAGGTCAATGCTGCCGGGAAAAATCCGGCAGCATGTCCCCTGCACTGGCGCCGGCGTTGTCTGGCACCTGTACGCCAGTTTTCTGCTGCTGCTGCTACGCTCTCGCTCTGATACCAAGCTAGAAATCTAAGCGACACGTTGGGACAGCATGCATTGTTGATGCAGCGTGCAGGCTTCCACGCTCGTTGCTTAAGTCTGCTGTCGCCTCAGTCTGCTGCTCTAGAGCCTAAGTCTGGAAGCTCTGGGTTTGTTACTCAGAAGTGCGCGCGCCAGTGTTAGCGCCAGAAAGCAGCTCAAAACTGGAAAAGACTGATTTGAAATGAACAATGAGACACAATGGGAGACCCCTCCAAGAACTAGCCTCCCCCCCAGCTCTGTAGAGCTTGTTACTCACTTCACCAACCAATCAGAAATTACCTATTTTCAGGCTGGCAGGTTTTCTCGGTGAGGCCTGCCAGACGGCCGACAGCCCAAAACCCGGGCGTCGTCCGTTTTGCCCGAAAACTGGACCATACCATAATACCGACGCTGCGAACGCAGCCATGCGGTCAGAATCAGCTAGAAAATAACAGCGAGGAGTTATGGCGGCCTGAACCCAAGCAGTGCCTATGATGGTTTATGATGCCGAACAGGGCCATGCAACATGGAGCAAGGACCCTAGGCAGCGCATGACGATGCAGACGCGATAGGACGCGCTAGACGCATGTAGACAGCAACTGCAGTGGCCGTGACCACCGGCAGCGCGACCGTCGAGGAGGCCTGCCGATGGAGCTGAACACGTCGTCGGAGAGAGGAGGCTCCAGCGAACTGCGAGAGGACCTCAGCGTGCGTTGGCTCCACCGGACGACACTCCATCAGCGTCCAGTCTCGCCGTTAGTCATCTGCACGCCAATGTACACAAGCCAGGAGGACACAACAGAGCACAATGAGAGCAAAAACCAACACATCTCCAACCTCGTTAGCCACATCCTCTCCCTCGATCCCTTGGAGTTTGTGGGATCGAACGGCTTAGGGATTGCCGGTCGAATTCAGGGTTCACTCGATAGTTGCAGATTTCTCTCAGTGAGCACTGCTTCGCACAGTTCGCCATCTCTGTGTTGAGCTATTAGAACAGATGGGTGTTGAGGTTTTCGAGTCCCGACGATTTCTTGTATAGGTCTTCGTTGATTTGTGCTTGTCAGCCGGTGTCTCCCATCGTGCCAGGTGTTGACCCAACGGGTTGCTGCGGTGCCGAGCCGGAGGGGTCCGTCATCCGATTGGCCGACGAGTTTGTCGCTGTTGCGCCATTCGCCTCAATAGATGCCGCTACCGCCAGGTTCGCCTAGAGAGCGTCATTGTATGTGTGCTGCTATCCGCCATCGCCGAAGTACTCGCCGACGACTGTTGCTCGTCACCGAGTGCTCTTGCTCTGTTCACCGTTTTTGTTGCGAAGTCTACAATCCTCTCAACGGTGGAGATGCACTGAGGATTCGTCCGAGGTTGTCGCCAAGTAGTTAATGCGTCGGTTGCCCATCCACTTTCGCTGCGCTTCAACACCAAGCGTTACACCGAGCGGAGCGAAGGTGGTTCACAGAGATGAGGAGCGGGAAAAAAGACGATTTGGGGTATTGGAACAAATGGATAATTTGTATTAAGTAGGAAGTGTACTTCAATGACAAGTGTCGGGTGTGTCAAGCATATTCATACAATACTGAGAATGAGAACGAGGCATAAGTGGGGTCATTGGCGTTTGAGCCGAGCAACGCGTGGGAGGTCGCGTCGTGAGTGGCGGAATCGAGAAGCTCTGCCGAGAAGTCGGGGGGCTTCGAGATTATATTCGATGCTTCTTTACAGAAGTCGAGCATCGTAGAGATGACGACCGACCGATATCGAAACATCGACATGGTTCGCGTCACTTCTGTCGATCTTCATGGGAAGTGGTCGAAGTTTTCGGAAACTTTTGGGACGGGACACCGAAGGTCGGGGTAGTTGGCTACAATGCCCTCAGTCGAACGGTGGTAAAATACTCAAGTCGCCACGCAGTGGGCCATGAATAACATAACATGAATGCCCAAGTTTGAGTTTTGGGGACTCGTGTACGTCAGGGACGTAACAATGTGCTCGACGCACTCGACCCTTGTCATCGAAGTACTCTTACTGCTTAACAAAAATAATCCATTTTCCGTAATAACAAGAATATCATACTTTCCCGAAACCTTGTCCCTTTGAACCAACGATTTTCCGTTCGGCGTAACAGGAGTGTGCATGATCATTGAACTGTGGGCATGGTGATGATTCCCCAAGCAAGAGTTGGGGCTAAATTAGAGTCCTGGCAGGAGAAATACTTGTGGAAGGAACCGTTCACCTTCGAGTTAATTTTCGCGGTGGAGTCGAGCTCCTTTCCTCACCCGGGTGCCCCGCCTACCAGTAGGCGCGCGGGTCTAGCGGGGGGAAGGATGTGCGACAGCGGCAGCTTCTCCCAGCTCCCGCCAAGCCCCGTCCCTAGGTGACACCCGAGAGCTGGCCAATGGGCTTTAGTGCCATATCGGATCCATTGCGTTCACAGATGGGACGCCGGCGCGACGGTGGCAGTTATCGCTCATACGCACCTACACACAGCTCCCTACGAAACATGTTTTCATGCTATGAACGTCGCCCTAGCCAATCCGACGGCTGCTGCCCAACAGGCCTCCATTCCTCTCCGCGCTAGGGTCAGGATGGCGCGCATACCCAAAACAACTGGAAATTCATTTTCTTTCCCATCCTTAGTCCAGGGCGTCGCACTCAAGGGCGCGGCGCCGCACATGCCTTCACGCGCATCCCTTCACGCGCATCGAAGGATTTGCGCTGGAGCAGCCCTCCGTATATATGACCGACCTTCGCCTACTGCATGGTATCACATTCTCCACGTGATCCTATCAGATTCCCCTTTGCAAGAACTTTCTCCCGAGCCAACCAGATTGTGACAGCCAAATTTGCAAAAATGGCCGGCATCGAGACCTTCCTCTTTACGTCGGAGTCAGTGAACGAGGGGCACCCCGATAAGCTCTGCGACCAGATCTCCGACGCCGTGCTCGATGCCTGCTTGGAGCAGGACCCCGATAGCAAGGTTGCTTGTGAGACGTGCACCAAGACCGGCATGGTGATGGTGTTCGGTGAGATCACATCCAAGGCCAACGTCGACTATGAGAAGATCGTCCGTGATACGTGCCGCGAGGTCGGATTCATTTCCGAGGAAGTCGGCCTTAACTGTGACACCTGCAAGGTGAGGCTTTAATTGGTCTTAAGTATGCAGTCTTTGTGAAACGCATGCACGTGTTCCTACTTGCGTAAATGCACATCGATCGTACATAGGTGTGGTGTGTCCTCACACCGGTTCGGCATGTGAAGCACGTCAACAAACTAGCGACCGTTGGGGTCTCTTCATCCGAATGCGCTACAGTCTACGAACTACTAGATGCTTTGAGATCTCGAGAGCTTCGAATTAAGCCTCGAATTAAACCATTACGTGGATCATCCACGTAATGTCATGTTTTCACATGAGCTGAGCCTCAGCTGCAACGATCAATGCAAGACATTTCACATGTCCAATTACGACAGAAGCCAACTGTCCTTCGCACTGTCTCAGCTCACTTTCTTCATCATTAGTTTATACCACCGATTCTTACCATACATTTCGTATGTACTCTGCAGGTACTGGTCAACATCGAGCAGCAGAGCCCTGACATTGGCCAGGGTGTGCACGGTCTGGGCACCAAGAAGCCGGAGGAGATTGGCGCCGGCGACCAGGGCCACATGTTCGGCTATGCCACGGATGAGACTCCCGAGCTGATGCCCCTCACGCACGTGCTGGCCACCCAGCTGGGGGCAAAGCTTACCGAGGTCCGTAAGAACGGCGTGTGCGGCTGGCTGCGGCCCGACGGCAAGACCCAGGTGACGGTGGAATACAAGAATGAGAACGGCGCCATGGTGCCTCAGCGCGTACACACAGTGCTCATCTCCACCCAGCACGACGAGACGGTGGACAACGACAAAATCAAGGCGGATCTGATGGAGCACGTGATCAAGCCAGTCATCCCCGCTAAATACCTTGATGACAAAACAATTTTCCACCTCAACCCGTCCGGTCGCTTCGTCATCGGTGGCCCCCACGGCGATGCCGGTCTCACTGGCCGCAAGATCATCATCGACACGTACGGCGGCTGGGGCGCACACGGCGGCGGTGCCTTCTCTGGCAAGGACCCAACCAAGGTGGACCGTTCGGGCGCGTACATCGTGAGGCAGGCGGCCAAGAGCATTGTCGCGTCTGGCCTTGCCAGGCGCGCCATTGTGCAGGTTTCGTACGCTATTGGCGTGCCTGAGCCTCTGTCCATCTTCGTTGACACGTACGGCACCGGCAAGATTCCTGACAAGGAGATCCTGGAGCTGGTGAAGGAGAAGTTCGACTTCCGTCCTGGCATGATGGCCATCAACCTAGACCTGAAGCGCGGTGGCAACAAGCGGTTCCAAAAGACGGCTGCATATGGTCATTTTGGCCGCGATGACAAGGACTTCACCTGGGAGCAGGTGATCGAGTTGAAGCCTAAGGCCTAGGCCTACGGCGGTTTTCCTTTTTTATGTTTCCGTGCTGTTGGTTATAGTAAATAAGCGTGCGTCCGTGCAGCACACAATGATACGTAGCATGTCTCTTTCTCATGTATTAGCTGACGGTCATTATTTTTAAGTTCTTTCTGCGAAGCGTCTTGGTTCCTTCTGCGTATGGGCGGAACGAACCCTTGTACTGGAATACTAAACAAAAACCAGTGAGCCAGACGGCTGGGAAAGAGAAGCCTATTGCAATCTGGCTTGGACGAAGGAAATTCAGTGGCATGTCAACCAATTTTGCGGGCGATCCAAATCGTTCACCGGTTTAACACCACTTCATGGTAATAGCTAGCAAATGTGGAACTGTGATGTTGCATCTAGGCTCCCGCTACTTACTCAGCCAGTTGACTGTGCACCAAACTATTGGCTCCCACCCGTCACGAGCCACAGCCGTGGCAGCTACGGGTGTACCCGGAGGTGATGGTGAGCGGTGGCCGCATTGGAGATCGTAACGACCCGACAGGACTCCGGATCGTCCAGGGACTTATCCAGGAACTACGACATGACAGGTGTGACGCAGATGATACGTCTCTACATCCAGACTGGCTGGTCTGCCGTTGCTGGAGTTTTCTCGGAGGTCGAGACCCACGCACCCGGCAGCCTGTACCGGTGCGATGAGGAGACCTGCAACTTTGTGTGTGCTTCCTGTCGTGGAAAGCACACGTTGATGTCTCGGTACTGCACTAATACATTTATGGGTGCTCTTAGTGCAGTTCCGAGTGCTCTAGAGTTTTCTCGGTGGACAGGCCATTTTGGCCGATTTCCTTGTTTTGCTTGCTACTCGTGTCTGGATGATGCAAACCCACCTTGTGTGGGTCCGTTGCGTAGAGCTCATCGTTTTGCACGTTTTGGTGCAGACAGCGGGTGATTCTGACACCTGAGCAGTGAGTTACGGCTAAAATCGTGGTTTTAGGCCAGTTTGAGCATGTATGAAAATACCGCCACCCCTAGCGACTCTAGGCGGCCAGCAACTATTTAGGCTCATTGTTGCTCAGTTGTCAGCTCTCTCTACATTTATATTCAATTTCAGTTTCCTGACACTTTGTTCGTGTCCCAACCCAGACCCTTGCAGTTTTGTCTCTAACTTGTGACTGTTGTCACACGCTGACCTGGCGCTGACGCCTAGTGTCGCGGCAAGTGGTTAGGAAGGTTCCAGGAAACATCTCATGGTATCAGAGCAGTGAGACAGTTCTCACTGAGCTGCGCCGCAGAGACGCAGCACAGGCAGCAGCAGTGAGAGTCACCGCCGCCGCCGCGTCCTGGGACTCGTTGCAGCCGTTTTCAGCAGCAACATCACCACGCAGTCCCGTCCACCTCACCCGGTGAGCTGTGGCAGTCATTAGCTCCAGCAGCCAAGCCAAGCAGCAGCAGCAGCAGCAGCACCGGGTGGCAGCAGCAGTCGTTTCTGGCTGGGTATTCTGACAAAAAAAAAGGTACGCAGCTCGCAGCAGCAGCTCCCAGCGCGAATCGGCGGCTGCGAGCAGCAGCAGCTCGTAGCGGAAGCAGCAGCGAGCAGCAGCAGCGGCAGCGGCAGCGAGCAGCACCAGCGGCAGCAGCAGTCGCGGGCAGCAGCAGCAGCGTGACGACAGCAGCAGCAGCATTGCGGGAGCTGCAGCGCCAGCAGCAACAGCAACAGCAGCAGCATTGCAGCAGCAGCAGCAGCATTGCAGCAGCAGCAGCAGCAGCTACAGCAGCGGCGTGCAGCAGGCGCAGCGGCAGCCATAGCAGCAGCGGCGGCGGCGAGCAGCTGCTGTAGCAGCATTCGCAGCAGCCGCAGCAGCAGCCGAAGCAGCAGCCGCAGCAGCAACCGCAGCAACAGCAGCTGCAGGCAACAGCTGCAGCAGCAGCAGCAGCAGTTGCTGCAGCAACCACAGCAGCAGTTGCTGCAGCAGCTGCTGCTGTCGGGCCTGAGGGGGACCCGACGCGAGGGACCCCGCCCAAGAGGGGGGGGGTCCGGTCGATCGGGCCCGTCGTGCCCCCGGAGGGCGCGACAGCGCCGGCGCGTGCCGGCCAGACGCCGCCCCCTCGCCGGCTAAGAGGGGCAGGGGAGGCGGACGGCTGGCCTCCGGCC
>SZWC01000084.1:561318-572547 GCA_023375785.1 Penium margaritaceum
GTAGCTTTCACTGTACAATCTCTCTCTCTCTCTCTCTCTCTCTCTCTCTCTCTCTCTCTCTCTCTCTCTCTCTCTCTCTCTCTCTCTCTTTGTTAACGACATTTTTCTATGCATGCTGAGCCCACTTTTGAAAACTTTTGCATAGACTTACCACTATCACTTCTGCATTAATCGGCGGGGGGATACTTAAATTTCCGTTGAGCGATCTCCGATCACCCCTCTCCCGAAGCAAGAATACCTGAGCGGATTGTAGGCAGGTTTATGTTTGAGAGAGGAAAGAAAGCTTTGAATAATAACTCTCACATCCGATTCTCGCATTCTTGCATCCGACTCCTCGCAGTGAGCTTTTGAGTTCCGAAAATGGACATCAATTCACATTGTCTATGCGGCAAAACATTTGAACGAAATTATACATCAACGTTGCGGTTACGTTCGATCCAAAATGGTACCTCATTATCATCTAGCTTGATAATCGTTTGCACGACAGCGGGCTGTCAAGAGTTCAATTGTCAACATGACGCTCAAGCAAAAGAAAAACTGTCGCTCTAGTGTCAAGCTGCCTTTCAAAACCATCATCTGAGTCTCTTTGCATTATGATGTCTTGAGCAACGACGTAATGGGTTTGTCTTGTTCTACTTGTTTAGAATAAAGTTAACCATAGATGTGTTCTTGTCCACACATATGTCACATTTCTTTTAGTCGTCATTTCCATGAGATGTTTTTTCCTAAACATATCTTGCATTAATGAAAACGAAGGTTAAAAACAAATAGTGTTTTTCTGCGAGGATAACATTTCTTCACAGAAGGTTTTCATGTAACATCAACCAAGGTTTTTCAAAACTTCCTTCGGTGTGCACTTCGCGTGTACACAGTTGGAAGAGTGTTTTCTTAGGCTGACTGACCATAAATGAAGAAGACACGAGCTGGACCGAGATCCTTTGCTTTGTACAAAGACTGGAGGAGATCCTTCGCAGCCTGGATAGCCTTAGAGTGAGGGTACACGATCAAGAGGTCGTCTACATACCCCAGGACATCGACAAAGAGTGAAGAAGAAACACCCACGAACAGAGTTGGTACCCTCCTTGCTCCAGGGTAGCAAAGATCTCGAGCTTCTAACAACGTGGGGATTGCTTCAGGCCATAAAAGGCCTTTCGGAGGTGCAAGACCCTATCTATGCCGTCCTCAAATCCTAGAGTGTGGATGAGGTAGATCTCTTCCTTGAGATTTCCATGTAAGAAGGCATTGTTCATGTCCATCTGGTGGAGCTCCCAATCATGATGTGTCATCTTACTCAACAAGACCTTTGCCGTGGTGTACTTACAAAGATGCGCAAAGGTGGCATCAAAGTCCACACCAAGTGCTTGGGAGATTCCCTTGGTCGTGAGATGGGCCTTGTACTGTTCCCCAGAGCCACTGGGCCTCTCTTTCCTCAAAATGCCCTATGAGCTGATATGGCCTTACAACCAGACGCGAGCTTCACCTTCTCATGAACCCCATGCTCCTTGATTGCAACAAGTTCTTTGCGCATAGCTGTTCCCAGAGTGTTGCATCTACAGTAGAGCGTGCTTGTTGCACTGTGTTTTGTTCAAGCACACGTGCCATTGTGCCACCAGCAATGACTAGGGTGGTGACTAAGGGATATGGCAAAGGCCAACTGGACTCAGCTCATGCAATGCCTCGGTGGAACTCATTGGCGTTGAGGGAATATCGAAGCACGGTGTTAGGTTGCGCCAGAGCTATCGCCAGGCCAAAACTTTCAAGACCAGAGGCAGGATTAGGCTGTGTGGGGTGAACGACACCATGGTGAACTGGACGAGCTGACCGTACGGGCCCAAAGGGACCAGCCGAGGCCGTACAACTGGCAGGTGGAACATAGTGTGGTGTAGACAATAAGGGTCTCAGAAGACCTCTTGGTTCCCGAATGAACGACGGAAATACGGGGGACTATAAGGGCGACATTGGGTCTGATGCAGATGGGACAACCGCCAGCAACGCAGGCAACGACACAACAAGAGACAACGTAGGTGCGGCAAGAGATGATGCAACGATGAGATAAATACAACAGGAGATGATTCATGCAACAATGTAGATGCGATAGGAGATGATATAGGTGGAAAAAGATGCAACAAGAGATGACACAGGCACGAAAAAAGATGACACAGGCAATAAGGCAGACGTCACATGAGTTGACATAGGAAACAATGCAGATGCGACAGGAGATGAAGGCGATGATGTAGATGCAATAGGAGATGGCACAAGAAACGAAACATATGCGAAAGGAGATGATGCAGGAGATGATGGAGATACGAGATATGGAGCATAGCCACTACCAAAGGGAACTCCACACACACCACCTCCCCCTAGATGAGAGAAGGACGCAAGCGACAAGAAAGCACGAGTAGCATCGTAAGAGAAAGGGCTCCCAGAGAAGAGAGCATTGTGAGAATCGACAACCTGAATACGCTCGTGGACCCAAAATTGATAGGCCTTGGACTGTGGGGGGACACCAAGGAAAGGACAGAGACGGACTCGAGGAGACAGCTTGCCATGGCGTTGGTCCTCATGGAGGAAATCACGAACGATGATGTCCCAGACAAGAGCAAGGCAAAGGTTAGTACTGTGACCATTCCATCATTCGAAAGGCGTGACATGACAAGGCAGCAGAGCATGGGGAACACAGCTCCAAACCCACGTCATGTAGGACATGGCCTCAAAGGCAAGTAATGGAGGGAGGCCACAATTGACAAGAAGGTTGTGAAACCTGTCAGTGAGAGTGTGGTTCCAACGTTCCAACACTCTGTTCTCTTGTGGTTTATATAGAGCAAAGAGCTCCAGATGCATCCCTTGACAGTGGATAAAGTGGGCTGTGAGACCCATGAACTCCCCATCACAACCGGAGGAGAATGCTAACAGCTTATGCTGGCAAGCACGTCCAGCTTTGACAAGCTAAGAATCAAATCGGGGCCCAAAATCGTTTTTGTAGCAAAGGACAAAGACAAGGCAAAAGCGATAAAGGTCATTCGTAACACACAAGACATACTGTCCGAAACCTCCCATAAATTTATCAGGAAGAGGGCCCATTACGTCCGCATAGATAATGGGTAGGAGACGCACCGTGCAAGAGTCAGACGATGGGAAGGACGGGTGACAAAGATGTCTTATGTACAATCAAGGCAGCCTGTAGTGCAGGGCACATGGAGTGTGCTAGGGTTATAATCAATGGTAGGTTGATGACAAAAGAGGCTATGGATGGGGGTTGTATGCATGTGACACATGCAACGATGGAACAAACATGTGTGTGCAGGGGAAAGTGAGGGAGCAGCATGCAGATGCACTGTGGTAGTGGCAGTGGAGAATAGTGCAAACAAGGACACACAGTACAAATTACCACAACGCAGACCACGAAGAACAGGATGGCCAGACGACTGCAAACACACAGTGCTGACACCACAATACAAAACCAGTTCCATGTCCTGGTCATCCAAGGTAGTGTCAGACATCAAGTTGACCTCAAGCACAGGGACATAAGGCGAGAAGATGTCACCCGATGGACCAACAAAATGCACAATACCAACATCCTGAAATGGCAACATCTGGATGAAGCATATTGCACCAACAGGCCCCAGCATAACAAAGGATGTAAGAGACAAAATCATGTGATGAGTGGCTCCGGAGTCAATGATCTAGAAGCCACTCAAAACATGAGACGGGGAAGTCACATGACATTGCAAAACACTCCAAACAATTCCAAGAGAGTGCTCGCAATGATGAGAAGTCACACCAAGGAGACGCAGTACGTTGAATGACTTCCAATGCTCAATCGAATCTCCAAGCAACACAGCCCCATAACTTGACGCGCCTTGAAGGGCTCTATGTGACGGTCAACGGTGACCCCTGGACTCAACAGCCAAAATCACATCGGAGTGGACAATCGGAGGCCAAGGATGGAAAGGGGATTTAGAGGCTAGAGCAGATGCATCTGGACCACGTGGTAACTCGAAAAAGGATCGGGATGGCGGTGTAGAGAAATATGGAGCTGCTGCCTGGAGCAACGATGAAGGGGTGTAGGATGGAGAAGGTGGCCCATAAATGGTAGGATAGTAAGGCGGCAAAAACTTGCGCCACCCCAAGTGGGGTATAACCACCACCAAAGGGGCTTGGACGGAAACCCATCCGGGTGTCGGAACCATCAAGGACATGGCGTTGGTGGTCTTCCAATGCACGGGGTCAGACTCCCCTATGTAAGGATCTCAACCAAAGAGGACGGAGGGTAAGAAGAGGATGCACTATCTCCCGAGGCAATGGGAAAGTCCCCAAATTCTTGGGTCTTGAAAAAGAGCAGGAAAGGATGTGAGAAAAAGAAAAAGGAAATGAAGGTAAAGAAGAATAAAGGGGAAGTAACGGAGAAAAAAAACCACCAACAAAAATTGGCAGTCAGTGTGAGACCCGGATTTGACTGGAGTTAAGAGGAATGACAAGGCTCACCTCCTCTCTCCCGGCTGTTATTTCTTGGTAGGGAGGATGCACTTGACCCTTGCTGAAGAAAGATGGAGGGGGGGCGTCGAGCGACGAGCCCATCAAATGACGAGCTCGTCGGTCGATGAGCGCATCGCCCGAGCCTGTCCACAGGCGGGCTCGAGAGGACGGGAAGCTGCAGAGCAGCTTCCCGCCAACTGAGGAGCTTGGGCGGCAGCAGCGAGCATAGCTGCCGTGCCCACGCGGCTTTGCAACTGCTATGGTGGTCCTCAAGACAGCAGGTCCACTACTGCTACTACTGTGTTGCTGCTGCTGCTGCGTCTGCTACTGTGGCTACAACTACAGCAGCTGCTGCTAGTATGGCTGCAGCTGCAGCTACTGCTGCTGTTACTGTGGCTACTGCTACCAATGTGGGTACTGCTATTGCTGCTGCTACTACTGCTATTGCTGCAGCTATTGCTCCTAACTTGGCTAATGCTGCTACTGCTGCAGTTGTTGAATGAGGATCCAATGCATCTAGGGGATTGGCACCATGGTTGTTGCTGCTGTTGCTATTGGTGCTACTGAGAGTAGCTACGTTTGCTATGACAAAGGTAGCCGCGTGTGGCTGCTATCGCGGCAATAGCTGCTGATGCTATGGAGGCGGCCTAAGATGCCACCACTGCTTCACATCGCTGCCAAGAAGACGGCCGCAATGAGGGAAACTGCCAAAACAAATTAGCAGTATTCCACCTCCGGTTTTTCCAGAGGACTACGTGACGTGAGCCCTTAACTCAGAACCTCCACGTTGCCGTGGACCTGTACTCTCCAGCCTGCCTAGCCCGTCCCAGCCCAGATGCTTCTGGTGCTACTACTACGTATTGTATGGTGGGAGGAAGAGGTTGTGGCGCTCTACTACTCTGATACCGTAGGGGATAGAGAACCCCACTAAGCAATGTGAAGACTATGAGGACACGCTACGTAGAACATAACGTGATAGATGGTGCTCTGAAAGGTGGAGAGACAGCAAAGATGTGCTTTGAACCATCGAAATTAGTTACAAAACAGACACACATGTGTGTAGGTAAGATATCACCCACATGCACGCAACGAAGCCCACAAGTGCACCCAACCTGCAGTGAACGGGTGGGAAGTTTGGCCCACTGGGCCAAAACCGCGGTACTTGAGGGTCTTTGACCCTCAAGTCATCCCATCTGTGGCTCCACACGCTAGGACCTGTCCAAGCCACGTGCTACACTGATGCTACATTTCTCCCACAGAGGAATGGACCCGTCCTTAATGTTTACGATGGGTGTCAAACCCCGGTGCTCTCATATCAAATGTAGCAAGCAGACAAGAAGCTTGGCCCATTAGGCCAAAACCATGGTATTCAGCATCTTCGACCCTCAATTCATCCCATCCGTTGCCCCATAGGCCAGGACCTCTTCAGGCCACATGGTATACTAACACTACACAACTGTTAAAACCATACTAACTCAGCCACGATCTCCAAAACAACAGCTGGTGAGAACCCGACAAGCATATGAGCTCCTCGGTTGTCTGAATGACAAAATGAAGGAAGCACCAAATGAAGACACAAAACTCTACGTAACTAGACCATGAACGAGCAAGGATAGCGCCACTGAGAAAATGGACCCTGAAAGGTGGTTACCGATAAAACTTTGGAGAGCATGTAAGGACACGCTAGTTGGTGCTGATGTAGTCAAAGCATCTATCGAGTATCCTGGCATACCCGCAAGATGTGGAGAAAAATCCAAAGTCACCGTGACTGACACACCAATACCATCCAGGTTGCCCGGTGACGGTGACAGCAGCCGAGTCTCCACTTCCTTATGAGTCCACAGCCCCTATAGCTTTGGCCTAGCCACCTTCTGTGCATCCCAACGTGAGCACCTCAGCATCGGATACTCTCGCGAGCCCTGGTGGTTGTCTCCAACCACAACCTTCTAGGGCTCAGTGGTAGGCTGATTCAGTGTCTAGATGCCCGAATTGCAATCTTCAGAGTGGCAAGCCTAGCACAAAGATCCTCGGATTGAGTATTCAGGAGGACTACAGTGAGGTGTATCCAGCATGTCCTGTCGGCCATGAGTTGGTCTCACGTGCGTTCTCAGTCGCCTGCAATGTCGCACTTGATCTTGTCATGGTCAGGCTGAGTCCAGAGGCGTGCATTATGGCCACGCGGAGATCTCCCTGCATGGTGCCCGGTCCAAGCACATTGAAGGAGAAAATTTTGGGTGAGGGCACAAAGTTGTGGTATGCTACTTGTGAGGATGAGCTGAGAGCCATCCTTTGCCAGGGTGGAAGGCTATACAGGTCAAGTGGGTATTCCATAAGAAGGTGAAACCTGACGACACATTGGATCACTACAAGGCCCGCTTGATGGCCAAGGGTTTCTCACAAGTTGAGGGTATGAATTTCACTGACACTTTCACACCCGTTGGCCGTATGACCACCGCTTGCACCCTTCTCGGTGTTATTTCTTACGACTTAGAGGCACACCACATAGGTTTGAACAATGTCTTCCTCCATATCATTTTAGAGGATGATATCTACATGGTCCAGCCATGAGCCTTTGGGGTTAGTGACAAGCTCTGATGCTTGCCACATTGTGCTACTATGATTTGAGGGTATTTTTACTTTCTAGTCCATGACTAGTATGCATACACTATGATTGACCCCTCTGTCCATTTCTGACTCGTGCTTTGATTAGTCAAAGTTGACCACACATGATGTAATGAACTCATGGTAAGTGAAATATGCCGAATTCGGCCGGCCATTGTGCACCGTTCTACTGGTCAATGAAAACTTATATTCTTTCTGGTAAATTTCTAGTATGCGTGCACTTTTTCAACGTTGACCACACATGGTGTGACATGTGCCAACTTTGGCCTGTCATTACGTACAATAGCCACGCTGTGCCACTAGCCCTTTGAAGATTTTTGTTGTTGCTAGTCGATGCATACTGTGTCTGTATTTGAATAGACCCCTCTGACCATTTCAGACTCGTGTGTTTATCAGTAATAGTTGACCACACATAATGTTGTGGTCGTTTTCAGTTACATATGCCCACGTTGGCCGGCCATTTTGAACACTGGCCTTACAGTGCCACTCTTACTTGAAGGGTATCATACTTGCTAGCCCATGGCTAGTAGGCCTGACTTTTATTGCCCCCTCTGATCATTTCTGGATCTTCCGATGAGTTGTCAAAGTTGACCACACATGGTGTATTGTTGAGGTTACGGTCAGTGATGTATGCCCACTTTGGCCGGTCATTGCGCATGATAGCCATACCGAGCCACAACTTGTTGAAATGCTTTGTGCTTGCTACCTTATTCCCAGTATCCCTACACTCTGACCATTTATGACTCAAGCTATGATTTTTCAACATTGACCACACATGGTGTAATATTGTGATCATGGTAAGTGACAGATGCCCACTTTGACTGGTCGTTGCACATAATAGCCACACCCTGCCACTAATTGTTGAAGTTTTTGATACTTCCTAGCACATGCCTGGTATGCCTAAACTTTTATTGGCCCCTCTGGCCGTTTTTGGCTTGTCCTATGTGTTGTCAAAACTGACCACTCATGGTGTGATGTTGTGGCCATGATAAGTGACATTTGCCAACTTTGGCTGGTCATTGCGCACGATAGCCAGACCATGACATTGCTATTTAGATGTTTGTATGCTTTCTAGTTCCTTACTAGTGTGCATGCACTTTGATTTCCCCCTCTATCCATTTTGGAGTCGTCCTTTGATTCGTCAAAGCATACCACACATGGTGTAATGATGTGGTCACTGAACATGAGTTCAGTGAGATCTGCCAACTTTGGCCGGTCATTGTGCACGATAGCCAGGTCATGCCAAGGTCTTGATACTTGCTAGCCATTCCTGGCTTACATCTACACCTTCATTTCTCCCTCTGTCCATTTCTGATTCGTGCTTTGATTTGTCAAAGTTGAGAGCACATTGTGTAATCTTGTGTTCATGGTTAGTGACACATGCTCACTTTTGCCGGTTTTTGCACACGAGAGCTACACCGCATTGGAAACAGCCGTCAGCAAGAGTTTTTGGAACCTCTTGGAAAATAATGACCTCTGAAAAAAGGTCATGGGCTGAACCACCTTGACAAATTGCTCTCCTGTCAACTCACCATTTTAACCAACTATCAAGGTATTTCCAAATAGTTTGCCACCTTTGACCCATATCTGGCTAGCTGAAGGAAGCCATAGTTCTAGATGTTTTTCCTGTTCTACTTGTATTTACGGAGGATGCTCATTCCCTTTAAGTTAACCCAGAGCAGTTCTCTCCACCATGTTCGCCTTTGGTTTTGTGACCCTCGACACCATGCCTCCGCTTTGCCTTTTCTTGCTCAATTTCTATTTGCCAACCATTCTGCTGCTTCCTCCACCTCGTTGCTGTTGAAAAAAAAAAATGCCCCTCCGCATGCCCAAGAGCGGCGCCGGGAGGCGCCGACGAGCCGCCAGAAAGTGGAAACGCCGCTCCGGCGCATCTGGCGACTCAAAGATTACTTGGATCCTTAAATGAAGGATTTCCCCTCAAAGTTGACGAGTCGGTGAATCCGGTGGAAGTTGTTTCGCCGGAATCGGACAAGTATCGAGGGAGATATGGCATTCCAAAGTTGAGGTATGCGCAGCGGCTCTGGGAGCCGGCTGCGACTCGAAATCCGGTCGATAATCGACCGGACCGAGTAACAAAAATACCATCTGGAGAAAATGCTCCGATAGGCCTGCCGAGGCGTCCGGTGGATGATCCGCCTGATCAGGTGGATCATCCACCGGATCCAGTAGTGCAGGTTGTTACTGAGGGACTTAGCCAAAATCCTGGCTGGACGTCCGAAACTCAGTAGTATGTTTTGTTACTCGGGGACTTCGTCAAAATTCTGAGTGCAGGTCCACGGACAGGTTTCGAACCTCGTCACACCCCATCACCAAACACGACCCAAAAGTGGGTAGGGTGCATGGAAACAGTGCAGGGGAACCCCACACCATGTGCAATGGGATATGCGCCTTGGGAAAGGCGCTTCGCACGTGAATGAAGGCGCCACGGCGAGTGGCGGTGTCAGGCTTCTGTGGTGGGTGAGACCTGCGCTTCGGCAAGCATAACTTGAGCTACGCTTGGCCAAATTGCGTGCGGTTTGGTGCGTTGGAGATCTCATGACTAGCCCTATAAATGTTGTGATCATGTCCATGTTAAAAAACTAACACAAAATGACGTTATAACCTTCGCAAACTGACTGTCTCTAAACTCCTGCTCACATAGCGTGAGGCGACCAGAAAGCTCACGCTCAGTCTCAGATTCGCCCAAAACAGTAGACGTGAACCACTAGAGGCGATCAGAAAAACGTCGGGACTGCACCACGCAGATTCCATCCTGACAGTTGCTCTCCTGTGAACTCCCTTACTCCTGCTTGCATTTTCCCTTGCTTGTTTTGAGCATCTACTTCTATCTACTTCCGGCACACCATACACAAGTCAGAATTGGTCAAAGGGGACAATCAACATGTAGGTGTACGATGCATGCGCTAGAAAGTATTAAGACCATCAATTGTTAGTGGCATAGTGTGTGGCCATGCGGAGTGACAGGCCAAAGTGGGCATATGTAACTGGCCACGACCAGAAAACTACACCATCTGTGGTTAACTTTGACCTATCAAAGCACGAGTCTGAAATGGTTGGAGGGGACAATTAAGTTACAGGAATATTAGGAATAGACTAACAAGAATCAGAACCTTCAATAATCTGCACAATGACCAGAAAAATGTGGCATATGTCATTAACCATGACCACAACATTACACCATGTTTGGAAAGCTTTGATAAACTAGAGCACAAATCAGAAATGGAGAAAGGGGGAAAATGAAATTTGTGCATACTAGGAATGGGCTAACAATAATAGAAACCTTCAATAACTGTTTTCATGTGGTGGCAATAACGCGCAATGACCAGCCAAAGTGGGCATACCTAAGTCACTGACCATGACCACAACACTACACCATGTGTTGCCAACTTTGACAACTCATGGATGAGTCAAAAATGATCAGAGGGGGAAATCAAATCGCATCGGCTAGCAAGGATAGAAGCCTCCGTTAACCAGCAGCACGGTGTGGCTATCTTGCGCAATGACCGGCCGAGGTGGGCAGAACTCACTGACCATGACCACAGCATTTCACCAATGGTGGTAGACGTTGACAAGTCAATGCACGAGTCAGAAACGGACAGTACATAGAATACAAAATTAGGCTTACTAGGCATGTACTAGCCATTTATGCCCAATATGTGTCTACAACATAGAAACATATGGTGAGGATACTTCTAGGAAAATAGCCTAGCCAATTGTTCATGTTTCTTGGAAATTACTCGTTAGAATTATGTTCACAGTTAATTCCGTGTACATGACCACAAGACTTTCTCAGAAAATATTTTAAAAAATGCATGAACTTTATCTTTTTCTATCAAGTCTCTAAAACGAATTGTCCAGAAACACTCGAGCACATGCCTTTTCACTTTTTCACCTAATTTGTGCCTTATGTAAAGTTAATGTTATGATTTCAATTGTCACTGACATTGAATTGTACTAATTTATGCAAGCCCCTAATCAAGAACCTTTTCTGTAGCAATTGAGCATAATGTTACATGGTCATCATGAATACTTTTGTCGACACTCGAGCCCCCCCCTCCCCCCCTCCGTAACCCAAATATGTTGTGAGGGTGTATTGGGAAGTGTATCAAG
>SZWC01000084.1:573043-607130 GCA_023375785.1 Penium margaritaceum
CCCCCCCCACTATAAAAATGTATCTGGTTAGTGTATTGGATTGTGTATGGGGAGAGGGGTCATAATACTACACAAATACACAAATTTACTTTTGTATATTTTCGAACGGATTCCAGATACACACCCCAATACACACCCCCAATACACTTGCGTTGTTCTGGGAGGGGGGTGGAGTGGGCCTTTTGCAAGGTGCACATAGCGTTTAATGGTTAAGTGCTAGCCCTTGCGATATCAAGTTACCAAAAACTGTCGGCTGACTCCGATCGACGGCTAAGGTTAGGTTTTGTCTACTGCACATTGAATACACATGTGTATGTATACGGCTGTCTACCAGATACATCTTCTAATACACAGTCCAGATACACTTTTCACATTTGCAAGGGGGGAGGAAGGGTTCACCCCCCCCCCCCCCCCCCCCCCCCCCCCCCCCTCGCCCTCTACGCAAAGTGTATTAGGGGGTGTATTGGGTTGTGTATCTGGAGGGGCACCGAATGGATACACGTGTGTATACATACACTTGTGTACATTTACGAGCGAATTACAATACATTCCCTGATACACTCCCCCAATACACTGAGGGTGTTTGGGGGGGATTCGATCGGGTTGCTCTTTTTCCACTTGCATAGTGCCCAAAGTGTATAATGTGCGAGTGAATTCAATCTTTCCTCCCTTTTTTGGGTATTGTCGGTTTACGACAATCGACATCCTCAATCGAGAAAAGAATACATAAAAAGAGATACACAAGTGTATTTGTGGCAACTTCTTCCCGATACACTTACCAATACACTCTCGACACTTTTCAGTTTGGGAGGGAGGCGTACCCCCTCCCCCTCCCGAACGCAAAACATGTATTACGGGAATGTATTGTGTAGTGTATCTAGAGGAGGACGTACCTAATACACAAGTTTATAAATGCACTAGTGTACATATTTGTGCTGGTTCACAACACACTCCCTAATACACAAACCCAATACACTTGTAGTGAGGAGGAAGGGGGTCTAGAGAGATCAGAAGATACATTAGTGAACATTTTTCCAGATCCCTACGATACACTGCCCAATACATTCACCAGATGCATTTGGGTGGAGGGGGGGAGAGTCGACTTCGAGAGAATCTCAGAAGCAGGACTAGCGAACAATGTGCAAAGTCACCGCATGTCATTCTGTGTCTGTAAGAACAGTCTTTTCGCTCCGTGTTGTTTTCCGATTATACTATGTCAAACAGATACGTCCTTAAGGAATTTGGAGGAAAGAACTAGGCCAAAAGAGAAAAATGGAGAGTATTTTGAGCTTAACATAGGATTTGTATTTAGGAATCAAGGTAATGGATTTATAACCCCCTCTAAAGACAAAATGAATTTGTTCACAAAGACATTGGTTATGTGACAAGTGTATACACGTAGGTAAACTTCGAGGAAATGAAGACATTACAGGAGTAACATGCATAGGTTATGCAATGTATAAAAATGGGTCCATCAACCATAACTCGTGATAGCAAATTCCAAAACCTTCAATGATTGTTGGCATAGAGTGGCTATCATGCACTGTGTACGGCAACATAGGGCATACGTCAGTGGGTTATAATACACTTAAAATCATAGTAGCACAGTAGCTATTATACACAACCATTGGCCGAAGTGGGCAAATGTCACTGACCATGACCACAACATTACACCATGTGTGGTCAACTTTGAC
Source organism: Penium margaritaceum (assembly GCA_023375785.1). NCBI lineage: Eukaryota > Viridiplantae > Streptophyta > Zygnematophyceae > Desmidiales > Peniaceae > Penium > Penium margaritaceum. The sequence goes on from SZWC01000084.1 coordinate 574,738, forward strand.
AGGTCATAGCACAAGTGGGGAAGGGCCAGAGTGGGCAATCAAAGTGTAGGAACATTATATATTGACTAGCTAGTATACAAAGCTCCAGTAACTAGTGGCATAATACTGCTATCGTGTACAGTGACCGCCAAAATTGGCACATGTCACTGGCCATGACCAGAGCATTATACGATGTGTGGTCAACTCTGATTGACACGAGTCAGAAATACTCAGAGATGGAAACGTACCTGTAATCATACTAGACATCGACTAAAATTTTTACAAATTTTCAATTGCTAGTGGCACGGCATGGCTAGCGTGCGCTATGATCAGCCAAAGTTGGCGTATGTCACTGACCATGACCACATCATTACACCGTCTGTGTTCAGTTTCAACAAATTAAAGCACGAGTCAGAAATGGGAGAGGGGGCAATAAAATTTTAGGCATGAGTCATGGACTAGCAAGGATAAAAAATGTCAAATAGTAGTAACACGGTGTGGCTATGACCAGTCAAAGTTAGCATATGTTACTAACCATGAACACAACATTACACCATGTGTGGTTTATTTTACGAATCAGAGAATGAGTCTGAAATATTCAGAGGGGGCAATCAGAGTGTAATCATGGTATTAATTGTATCAAGTACATAAACCTTCAATAATTAACGGCACGGCGTGGCTATCGTGGACAATGACCGGCCGAAGTGGACATATGTTAGTGCCCACGACAACAACACTTTTTAATGTGTAGTGAACCTTGACAAATCATGGCACGATTCAGAAAAATTCAAGAGTGTGAAAATCTTCAATATCTAGTGGAACAATGTGGCTAACATGCGCAATGACCGGCCAAAGTTGGCACGCGTCACTGAACACAACCACAAAAACATACCATTTTTGGTGAACTTTGACAAATCATAGCATGTTTCATTAAAGGTCAGGGGAGGGAATCAAAGTGCATGCATTGTGGGTATAGTCTAAAAAAATCAGAACCTTCATAAGATAATGAAATGGTGTGCCTAAAATGCGTAATGGCCAGGGACGGTAGAAAGATGTTACTGACCACAACCACAACAATACACCATGTGTGGTCACGTTTGGCAAATCATAGCATGAGTCAAAAATGGGCATAGGGGGCAATCTTATTGTAGAAATACTAGGATTGGATTAGGAAATATGAAGAGATTGAAAGAATAATTGCATGGTGTGGCAATCATGCGTAATGACCAGCCAAAGTAAGCAGATGTCACTGACCATGACAATAAGATTATACCATGTGTGGTGAACTTCCACAACTCATAGTACGAGACAGAAATGGTCAGAGGGGAGAATCAACATTTAGGTACACACAGCATGTCCTAGCAAGTATTTACAGTTTCAATAATCAGTGGCATGGTGTGCTACCCTGTGCAATGACCGGCCAAAGTGGGCATATACAACTGGAAACAGCCACAACATTACACCATGTGTGGTCACGTTTGACTCATAAAAGCTCGAGTCTGAAATGGTCAGAGGGGGGGATCAAGATGGGGGAAAATTGAACATTGATGAGGAAATATACACCTTCAATCACTAGTGGCACAGCGTGGCTATTGTGTGCAGTGATTAGCCAAAGTTGGCATGTGTCACGTACCATGTCCACAACATGACGCCATGTGTGGTCAACTTTGACAAATCATAGCACGAGTTGGAAAAGGATAGAGGCAGAGATCAAAGTATAAGCAAACTAGGCATGGGATAGCAGTTATAGAAACCTCAAAAACTAGTGGCACGGCGTGGCTATCATGCTCAATGACCGGCCGGAGTTGGAACATGGCACATATCATGACCATAACAATGCATAGTGAGTGGTCAACTTCGACAAATCATAGCACGAGTCAGAAATGGACAGAGGGGGCACTTGAACTGCATGCATGACTTTCACAGACTAGCCAGTAAAATGTTAACCTTTTAACCTTTTAATAGTAATGGCACGGCGTGGCTATCTTGAGCAATGACTGGCTGGATTGAGCAAATTTCACTGAAAAAGACCACAACATCATACCATATGTGGTCAACTTTGGGAAAATCATAGCCTACGACAGAGATGATCAGTTCAGGCATCTCAGGCATGGGCTAGCTTGTATAGATAGGTTCTGGAATTTTCAAATTTTAGTGGTACGAGTGGCTATCATGCGCAACGACCGGCTAAAGTGGACAAATGTTGCTCACCATGACCACAACACTTCACTAGGTGTAGTCAATATTGAAAAATCATAGCACGAGTCACAAAACGTTAGACGAGACTGTCAAAATTTAGGCACACTGGGCATGTTGTAGCAATTATTAAGATTATTAAGATTTTCTATATTTTGTGGCATGGTGTGGCTTTCTGGCGCAATGACCGGCCAAACTGGACGTATGCCACTGACCATGACCACAGAATTACACCATGTGTGGTGAAATTTGATAAGTCATAGCACGAGTCATGAATGGTCAGAGGGGGCAATCAACGTACAAGCATACTACACATTGACCAGGAAGTATACAAAACTTCGATAACGAGTGGCACAGTGTGGCTATCACGTACAGCGGCCGGCCGGATTTGGCATGTGTCACTGACGAAGACAACAACATTACACTGTGTGTGGTCAACTTTTAGAAAACATAGCGTGACTCAGAAATGGACAGAGCTGGCAGTCGCAGTTCATGCGTGCTATTTGTAGACTAGCATGTACACAACCCTTCAGATAGACTTGGCACAGTGTCGCTATCGTGCACAATGACTAGCCAAAGTTGGCAGATGTTATTTACGATGACCACATCATTACACCATCTGTGGTAGTTTATGGCAAATCAAAGCAAAACTCACAAATGTATAGAGGGGGGGACCAATGTACAAGCATGCAAGTCATGGACTAGAGATAAAAATAACCTTCAAATGGTAGTAGCATGTCATGGATATCGTGCGCAGTGACCAGCCAAAGTTGGCAGATGCCACTTACAAAGACCACATCACTTCACCAGGTGTGGTCAATGTTGAAAATTCATGGCTTGAGTAAGAAATCGTTACAATGGACTTTCCAGGTTTAGGCACACTAGGCATGTGCTAGCAAGTATTGAACCCAAGTAGTGGCAAGGTTTGTCTTCCGTGTGCGATGAACAGCCAATGTGGGCATATGTCACCGACCATGATGACAATGTTACACCATGTGTGGTCAATTTGGCCAACTCCTAGGACGAGTCATAAATGGTCAGAGGGAGCAATGAAAGTGCAGGAGTACTAGAAATAAGCTAGCAAGTGTAACACGCTTCAAACACTATTGGCACAGTGTGGCTATTGTGCGGAGTGACCAACGGAAATGAGCATATGTCACTGACCATAACCACAACATTACACCATGTGTGGTCAACTTTGACAAATCATAACACAAGTCCGAAATGGTCAGACATGGGAGTCAAAGTTAATCATGCTACATATTGACTAGAAAGTATCCAGACCATCGATTGATAGTGGCATGGTGTGGCTATCGTGCATCATAACCAGCCAACTTTGGCATACGTCACTGACCATGACCACCACTGCAACACAACAACAACCACAACATTACACCATGTGTGGTCAGATTTGACAAATAATCGCACACGTCAGAAATGGGCAAAGAAGGCAATCAAAGTGAAATCATATTAGGGATTGACTGGCTATTAAAATAGGATCAAAACATTAGTGGCACAATGTGTTCATAGTGCACAATGATTGGCCAAAGTGGATACATGTCATTGTCTATGGCCACAACATAACACCACGTGTGATAGACTTTGACAAATCATTGCACGGGTCAGAAACGGTCAGATGGGGCAATCACAGTGCTAATATGCTAGGCATGGGATAGCAAGTATCAGAACCTTAAAATTTTTGGAACTGTGTGACTATCGTGCACAATGACCAGCCAACGTTGGCATACTGACCATGAGCACGACATTACACCATGCACAGTGAGCTTTGACAAATCATAGCACGAGTCAGAAATGGTTGCAGAGGGAAATAACGGTAAAAGCATACTACATGTTAAGTAGAATGTAAATGACTAGTGGCACGGCGTTTCTATCGTGCACAACGTCCGGCCAAAGTTGGCCAATGTCACTGGCCATGACCACAACATTACACAATGTATGGTCAGTTTTGAAAAATCACAACACGAGTCAGAAATTGGAAAAGAGGGTAACCCAAGTGTAACCATTGTACACAATGACGAGCAAGAATACAAAAAACCAGTGGCACGACATGGCCTTCGTGCACAATGATTGGCCAAAATGGATACATGTCATTGACAATGGTCACAACATAACACCACGTGTGATCAACTTTGACAAAGCATAGCACGAGTTGGAAACGGTCGGCACTTATGATACAGGTGTAGTAGGCATGGGCTAGAAAGTATCACAACTTTCAATGATTAGAGGCATGGTGTGGCTATCTTGCACAATGTGTGGCCAAAGGGGGCATATGTCACTGACCATGACCACAACACTACACCACATGCGGTCAACTTAAACAACTCATAGGATGAGTCGCATATTATCAGAGGGGGCTAATCAACGTTTGGAGTACTACGTAAGGACTAGCAAGTATAACATCCTTCAGAAACTAGTGGCACAGTCTTGCTATCAAGTGAAATGAAAAGCCAGTGCAGGCCGATGTCACTAGTTATGATCACAACATTACATCATGCGTGGTCAACGTTGTCAAATAATAGCACGAGTTGGACATGATTAGAGGAGGCAATCAAAGTGTTGGCATACTAGGCATGGACTACCAACTCTGCCACAACTCTGGCATAACTCTAGCACAACTCTGGCACAACTCAAGCACAACTATGGCACAACTCTCGCACAACTATGGTACAACTCTGGCACAACTCTTGCGCAACTCTGGCACAACCATTGCGCAACTCTGGTACAACTCTAGCACAACCCTGGCACAACTCTGGCACAACTCTGGCACAACTCTGGCACAACTCTGGCACAACTCTGGCAAAACTGTGGCACAACTCTGGCTTAACTCTGGCACAACTATGGCACAACTCTGGCACAACTCTGGCATTACTCTGGCAGAACTCTGGCTCAACTCTCGCACAACTCTGGCACAACTCTGGCACAACTCTGGCACTACTTTGGCTCAACTCTGGCCCAACTCTGGCACAACTCTGGCACAACTCTGGCACAAATCTGGCACAGTTCATGCACAACTCTAGCACAACTCTGGCTTAACTCTGGCACAACTCTGGCACAACTATTGCACAACTCTGGCAGAACTCTTGCACAACTCTGGCACAGTTCTGGCACAACTCTGGCACAGTTCTGGCACAACTCTGGCAAATCTCTGGCACAACTCTGGCACAACTATGGCACAACTCTGGCACAACCCTGGCACTACTCCGGCACAACGATGGCACAACTCAAGAACAAATATGTCACAACTCTGGTACAACTCTGGCACAGCTCTGGCACAACACTGGCACAACTCTGGCACAACTCTGGCACAACTCTGGCACAACTCTGGCACAACTCTGGCACGACTCTGGCACAACTCTGGCACAACTCTTGCACAACTCTGGCATGATCATGGCACAATCCTGGCACAATGCTTGTACAACTCTAGCACAGCTATGGCACAACTCTAGTACAACTCCAGCAGAGCTCTGCCACAACTCTGGAAAAGCTCTTGTACAACTCTGGCAGAACTCTGGCACAACTCTGGAACAACTTTGGCACGGCTCTGGCACAACTCTGGCACATCTCCTGCTCAACTCTGGCACAACTCTGGCACAACTCTGGCACAGCTGTGGCACAACTCTGGCTGAACTCTGGAACAACTCTGGCACAACCCTGGCACAACTCTGGCAAAACTCATGCACAACTCCAGCACAACTCTGGCAAGACTCTGGCACAATTCTGGCACAACTTTGGCAGAACTCTGGCACAACTCTGGCACAACTCTGGCACAACTCTGGCACAACTCTGGCACAACTCTTGCACAAGTCTGGCGCAAATCTGGCACAACTCTGGCACAACTCTGGCACCACTCTGGCACAACTCTGGCACAACTCTGGCACCACTCTGGCACAACTCTGGCACAACTCTGGCACCACTCTGGCACAACTCTGGCACAACTCTGGCACCACTCTGGCACAACTCTGGCACAACTCTGGCACCACTCTGGCACAACTCTGGCACAACTCTGGCACCACTCTGGCACAACTCTGGCACAACTCTGGCACCACTCTGGCACAACTCTGGCACAACTCTGGCACCACTCTGGCACAACTCTGGCACAACTCTGGCACCACTCTGGCACAACTCTGGCACAACTCTGGCACCACTCTGGCACAACTCTGGCACAACTCTGGCACCACTCTGGCACAACTCTGGCACAACTCTGGCACCACTCTGGCACAACTCTGGCACAACTCTGGCACCACTCTGGCACAACTCTGGCACAACTCTGGCACCACTCTGGCACAACTCTGGCACAACTCTGGCACCACTCTGGCACAACTCTGGCACAACTCTGGCACCACTCTGGCACAACTCTGGCACAACTCTGGCACCACTCTGGCACAACTCTGGCACAACTCTGGCACCACTCTGGCACAACTCTGGCACAACTCTGGCACCACTCTGGCACAACTCTGGCACAACTCTGGCACCACTCTGGCACAACTCTGGCACAACTCTGGCACCACTCTGGCACAACTCTGGCACAACTCTGGCACCACTCTGGCACAACTCTGGCACAACTCTGGCACCACTCTGGCACAACTCTGGCACAACTCTGGCACCACTCTGGCACAACTCTGGCACAACTCTGGCACCACTCTGGCACAACTCTGGCACAACTCTGGCACCACTCTGGCACAACTCTGGCACAACTCTGGCACCACTCTGGCACAACTCTGGCACAACTCTGGCACCACTCTGGCACAACTCTGGCACAACTCTGGCACCACTCTGGCACAACTCTGGCACAACTCTGGCACCACTCTGGCACAACTCTGGCACAACTCTGGCACCACTCTGGCACAACTCTGGCACAACTCTGGCACCACTCTGGCACAACTCTGGCACAACTCTGGCACCACTCTGGTACAACTCTGGCACACCACTGCCACAACTCTGGAACAACTCTGGCACAACTCTGGCACAACTCTGGCACAACTCTGGTACAACTCTGACACAACTCTGGCACAACTCTGGCGAAATTCATGCACAACTCTAGCACAACTCTGGCATAATCATGGCACAGTCCTGGCACAATCCTGTCACAACTCTGGAACAACTCTGGCATAACTATGGCACAACTCTAGTACAACTCTACCACAACTCTGGCACAACTCTGGAACAACTCTGGCACAGCTCTGGCGCAACTCTGGCACAACACTGGCACAACTCTGGCACGACTCTAGCACCACTCTGGCATAATCATGGCACAGTCCTGGCATAATCCTGTCACAACTCTGGCACAACTCTGGCACAACTTTGGCACAACTCTAGTACAACTCTACCACAACTCTGGCACAACTCTGGAACAACTTTTGCACAGCTCTGGCGCAACTCTGGCACAACTCTGGAGCAACTCTGGCACAACGCTGGCACAACTCTGGCACAACTCTGGCAAATCTCTGGCACAACTATGGCACAACTTGGGCACAACTGTGGCACAACTCTGGCACAACTCTGGTGCAACTCTGGCACAACTCTGAAACAATTCATGCACAACTCTAGCACAACTCTGGCACGACTCTGGCACAACTCTGGCACAACTCTGGCACAGCTATGGCACAAGTCTTGCACAACTCTGGCAATACTCTGGCAGAACTCTGGCACAACTCTGGCACAACTCTGGCACTACTCGGGCACAACTCTGGCACAACTCTGGCACAGCTATGGCACAAGTCTTGCACAACTCTGGCAATACTCTGGCAGAACTCTGGCACAACTCTGGCACAACTCTGGCACTACTCGGGCACAACTCTGGCACAACTCTGGCACAGCTATGGCACAAGTCTTGCACAACTCTGGCAATACTCTGGCAGAACTCTGGCACAACTCTGGCACAACTCTGGCACTACTCGGGCACAACTCTGGCACAACTCTGGCACAGCTATGGCACAAGTCTTGCAAAACTCTGGCAATACTCTGGCAGAACTCTGGCACAACTCTGGCAAAACTCTGGCACAACTCCAGTACAATTCTGGCACAACTCTTGCACAACTCTGGCACAACTTTGGCACAACTCTGGCACACCTCTGGCAAAACTCCGGCACAACTCTGGCACAACTCTGGCACAACTCTTGCACAGCTCTGGCACGACTCTGGCACAACTATGGCACAATACAAGAACAACTATGGCACAACTCTGGCACAACGCTGGCACAATTATGACACAACTCTATTGCCAATGTGTGATGCTCTAGTGCGAGAGTGGGAAGATATGCTACCAAATTGTGAAGCTCTAGTGCCAAAAAATGATGCTCTAGTGCAAAAGTGTGAACCTCTACTGCCAAAGTGTGACGCTCTAGTGCCAAAGTGTGACGCTTTAATGCCAAAGTGTGAAGCTCTAGTGCCAAAGTGTGACGCTCTAGTGCCAAAGTGTGATGCTCTGGTGCCAAAGAGTGATGCTATAGTTCCAGAGTGTGACGCTCTAGGGCCAAAGTGTGACGCTGTAGTGCCAAATTGTGATGCTCTAGTGCCAACGCATAACGCCCTAGTGCCAAATTGTGACGCTCTAGTGCTTAAGTGTGGAGCTGTACTGCCAAAGTGTGACACTCCAGTGCCAAATTGTGAAGCTCTTGTGTCAAAGACTGACACTCTATTGCCAAAGTGTGACGCGCTAGTGCCAAAGTGTGACGCTATAGTGCCCAAGTGTGAAGCTCTAGTGCCAGATTCTGACGCTCTATTGCCAAAATGTGTCGCTCTTGTGCCAAAGTGTACAGCTCTAGTGCCGATGTGTGAATATGTAGTGCCAAGGTGTGACGCTCCATTTCCAAAATGTGACGCTCTAGAGCCAAAGTGTTACGCTATAGATCCAAAGTGTGACGCTCTAGTGCCGAAGTGTGACGCTCTAGTGCCAAAGTGTGATGCACTAGTGCCAAAATGTGAAGCTCTAGTGCCAACATGTGACCCTCTAGTGTCAAGGTGTGACACTCTAGTGCCAAAGTGTGATGCTCTAGTGCCAAAGTGGGACACTCTAGTGCCAAAGTGTGATGCTATATTGCCAACGTGTGATGCTCTAGTGCCAAAGTGTGACGCTCTAGTGCCGAAGTGTGAAGCTCTTGTGCCAAATTGTGATGCTCTAGTGCACACGTGTGCAGATCTGGTGCCAAAGTGTAATGCTCTAGTGCCAAAGTGTGAAGCTCTAGTGCCATAGTGTGAAGCTATAGTGCCAAAGTGTGACGCTCTAATGCCAAGGTGTGACGCTCTAGTGCCAAAGTGTGTCACTCTAGTGCTGAAATGTGCAGCTCTAGTGCCAAAGTGTGACGCTCTAGTGCCCAAGTGTGACGCTCTACTGCCTTAGTGTGGAGCTCTAGTGCCAAAGTGTGAAGCTCTAGTGCCAAAGTGTGAAGCTCTAGCGCCAAAGTGTGACGCTCTAGTGCCAAAGGGAGACGCTCTGGTGTCAATGTGTGACGATCTAGTACCAAAGTGTGTCGCTCTAGTGCGAAAATGTCACTCTCTAGTGCCAAAGTGTGACGCTCTAGTGCCAAAGTGTGAAGCTCTAGTGCCAAAGTCTGAGTTCTAGTGCCAAAGTGAGACGCTCTAGTGCCAAATTGTGACACTCTACTGCCGAAGTGTGATGCTCTAGTGCCAAAGTGTGATGCTCCAGTGACACAGTGTGACACTCTAGTGCCAAAGTGTGACGCTCTAGTGCCAAAGTGTGACGCTCTAGTGCCAAAATGTAACACTCCAAATCCAAAGTGTGAGGCTCTAGTGCTACTGTGTGGGGCTCAAGTGCCAAAGTGTGAAGCTCTAATGCCAACGTGTCACGCTCCAGTGCCAACATGTGACGATCTAGTACCAAATTGTGATGCTTTAGTGCCAAAGTGTGACGCTCTTGTGCCAAAGTGTGATGCTCTAGTGCCAGAGTGTGACGCTCTAGTGCCAGAGAATGACGATCCAGTGCCAACGTGTGACGCTCTAGTGCCAAAGTGTGACGCTCTAGTGCCAAAGTGTGAAGCTATTGTGCCAAAGTGCGATGCTCTAGTGCAAAGGTGTGGATCTCTAGTGCCAAGTGTAACACTCTAGTGCGAAAGTGTGACGCTCTAGGGCCAAAGTGTGAAGCTCTAGTGCCAAAGTGTGACGCTCTAGTGCCGGAGTGTGACACTCTAGTGCTGAAGGGTGAGGCTATAGGGCCAAGGCGTTACGCTCTAGTGCCAGAGTGTGAAGCTCTAGTGCCAAAGTATGATGTTTTAGTGCCAACGTGCAACGTTCTTGTGCCAAAGTGTGGCGCTCTAGTGTAAAAGTGTGAAGCTCTAGTGCCAAAGTGTGACGCTCTTGTGCCAAAGTGTGAATCTCTAGTACCAAAGTGTGAAGTTGAAATGCCAACGTATGACACTCTACTGCCAAAGTGTGACGCTCTACAGGAAAAGTGTTACACTCTAGTGCCAAAGTGTGACGCTCTAGTGCCAAAGTGGGAAGCTATAGTGCCAACATGTGGAGCTACAGTGCCAAAGCATGACGCTGTAGTACCAAGGTGTGAACCTCTAGTGCCAAAGTGTGACACTCTAGTGCCATGGTGTGACGCTCTAGGGCCAATGAGTGAAGCTCTAGTGCCAACTTGTGACGCTCTAGTGACAATGTGGGAAGCTCTAGTGCCAAAGTGTGACGCTCTAGTGCCAAAGTGTGACCCTCTAGTGCCAATGTGGGAAGCTCTAGTGCCAAGGTGTGACGCTCTAGTGCCAAAGTGTAAATCTCTAGTGCCAAAGTGTTACGCTCCAGTGCCAAAACGTGACGCTCTAGTGCCAAAGTGTGACGCTCTAGTGCCAAAGCATGACGCTCTAGTGCCAAAGTGTGAAACTCTAGTACCAAAGTGTGACAGTGTAGTGCGAAAGTGTGACGCTCTAGTGCCAAAGTGTGACGCTCTAGTGCCAGAGTGTGAAGTTCTAGTGCCAAAGTGTTACGCTATAGTGCCAAAGTGTGAAGCTATATTTTCAAAGTGTGACGCTCTAGTGCCAAAGTGTGGGGCTCTAGTGCCAAAGTGTTACGCTTTAGTGCCAAAGTGTGAAGCTATATTGCCAAAGTGTGACGCTCTAGTGCCAACGTGTGATGCTCTACTGCTGAAGTGTGATGCTCCAGTGCCAAAGTGTGAAGCTATAGTGCAAAATGTGATGCTCTAGTGCCAAAGTGTGAAGCTCTAGTGCCAAAGCTTGAAGCTCTAGTGCCAAACTGCGACACTCGAGTGCCAAAGTGTGACGCTCCAGTGTCAAAGTGTGACGCTGTAGTGCCAAAGTGTGACGCTTTAGTACCAATGTGTGATGCTCTAGGGCTGACGAGTGACAGTCTAGTGCCAAAATGTGACGCACTAGTGCCAACGCTTGCCGCTCTAGTGCCAAAGTGTGACGCTCTAGTTCCAACGTGTGAAGCTCTAGTGCCAAAGTGTGAAGCTATAGTGCCAAAGTGTGACGCTCTAGTGCCACATGGTGACGCTATAGTGTCAATGTGTGACGCTCTAGTGCCAAAGTGTGACGTACTAGTCCCAATGTGTGATGCTCTAGTGCCGATGTGTGACAGTCTAGTGCTAAATTGTGTCGCTCTAGTGCCAAAATGCGACGTTCTATTGCCAAAGTGTGACGCTCAAGTGCCAAAGTGTGAAGCTCAAGTGCCAAAGTGTGAGCTCTAGTGCCAAATTGTGATGCTCTAGTGCCAAAATGTGATGCTCTAGTGCCAGAGTGGGACGCTCCAGTGCCAAAGTGTGACTCTCTGGTGCCAAAGTGTGACGCTCTAGTGCCAAAGTGTGACACTCCAGATTCAAAGTGTGAGGCTCTAGTGCCAATCTGTGGGGCTCTAGTGCCAAAGTGTGAAGCTCTAGTGCCAACGTGTGACGCACCAGTGCCAACGTTTGACGATCTAGTACCAAATTTTGACGCTTTAGTGCCAAAGTGTAATGCTCAAGTGCCAATGTGTGAAGCTCTAGTGCCAAAGTGTGACGCTCTAGTACCAAAGTGTGACCCTCTAGTGCCAAATTGTGACGCTCTAATGCCAAAGTGTAACGCCACAGTGTCACAGTGTGGAGCTCTACTGCCAAAGTGTGACACTCTAGTGCCAGAGTGTGAAGCTCTAGTGTGAAAGTGTGACACTCTACAGCCAAATTGTTACACTCTAGTGCCAAAGTGTAACAGTCTAGTGCCCAAGTGTGAAGCTATAGTGCCAGATTGTGACGCTGAATTGCCAAAGTGTGACCCTCTTGTGCAGAAGTGTAAAGCTCTAGTGCCAAAGTGTGAATCTCTAGTGCCATTGGGTGACACTCTAGTGCCAAAATATGACGCTCTAGTGCCGAAGTGTGATGCTCTAGTGCCAAAGTGTGATGCTCTAGTGCGAAAGTGTGACGCTCTCGTGCCAAAGTGTGACGCTTTAGTGCCAAAGTGTGACACTCTAGTGCCAAAGTGTGACGCTCTAGTGCCAACATGTGAAACTCTAGTACCAAAGTGTGAAGCTTTAGTGCCAAAGTGTGACGCTCCAGTGCCAAAGTGTGGCACTCTAGTGCCAAAGTGTGACACTCTAGTGCCAAAGCATTACGCTCTAGCGACGAAGAGTGACGCTCCAGTGCCAAAGTGTGACGCTCTAGTGCCAAAGTGTGACGCTCTACTGCCAACGTGTGACGCTCTAGTGCCAAAGTGTAATACTCTAGTGCCAAAGTGTGATGCTCTAGTGCCAAATGTGAAGCTCTAGTGCCAAAGTGTGAAGCTCTAGTGCCAAAGTGTGATGCTCTAGTGCCAAAACGTGACACTCTAGTGTCAACGTGTGACACTCTAGTGCCAAAGTGTGACGCTATAGTGCCAGAGTGTGACGCTCTTGTGCCAAAGTGTGACGCTCTAGTGCCGAAGTGTGAAGCTCTTGTGCCAGGGTGTGATGCTCTAGTGCAAAAGTGTGGAACTCTTGTGCACAAGTGTAATGCTCTAGTGCCAACGTGTGACGCTCTAGTGCCAAAGTGTGACGCTCATGTGCCAAATTATGAAGCTCTAGTGCCAAAGTGTGACTCTCTAGTGCCAAAGTATGAATCTCAAGTGCCAAAGTGTGACGCTCTAGTGCCAAAATGTGACGCTCGAGTGCCAAAGTGTGACGTTCTATTGCTGAAGTCTGAAGATCTAGTGCCAATAGGTGACGCTGTAGTGCCGAATTTTAAAGCTCTACTGCCAAAGTGTGAAGGTCTGGTGCCAAAGTGTGACGCTCTACTTCCAAAGTGTGATGCTTTAGTACCAATGTGTGACACTCTAGAGCCAAAGTGTGACAGTCTAGTGCCAAAATGTGACGCTCTAGTGCCAAGGTTTGCCGCTCTAGTGCCAAAGTGTGACGCTCTATTGCCAAAAAGTGAAGCTCTAGTACCAAAATGTGACACTCTAGTGCCAATGTGTGACGCTCTAGTGCCAAAGTGTGACGCTCTAGTACCAAAGTGTGATGCTCTAGTGCCAGATTGTGACGCTCTAGTGCCAAATTGTGACGCTCTAGTGCCAAAGTGTGACGCTCTAGTGCCAATGTGAGACGCTCTAGTGTCAGATTATGACGCTCCAGAGTAAAAGTGTGAGGCTCTAGTGCCAATGTGTCGGGCTCTAGTGCCTAAGTGTGAAGCTCTAGTGCCAAAGTGTGACGCTATAGTCCCAAGGTGCGACTATCTAATGCTACCGTGTGACGCTCTACTGTCATTGTGTGACGCTCTAGTGCCAAAGTGTGACGCTCTAGTACCAATGTGTGACGCTCTAGTGCCGAAGTGTGACAGTCTAGTGCCAAAGTGTGACGCTCTAGTGCCAAAGTGTGACGCTCTTGTGCCAATGTGTGACGCTACAGTGCCAAAGTGTGAAGCTCTAGTTCCAAAGTGTGACGATCTAGTGCCAACGTGTGACGCTCTAGTGCCAAAGTGTGACAATCTAGTGCCAAAGTTTGATGCTCTAGTGCCAGAGTGTGACGCTCTAGTGCCAGAGTGTGACGCTCCAGTGCCAACGTGTGACGCTCTAGTGCCAAAGTGTGATGCTCTAGTGCCAAAGTGTGAAGCTCTTGTGCCAAAGTGCGATGCTCTAGTGCAAAGGTGTGGATCTCTAGTGCCAAGTGTGACACTCTAGTGAAAATGTGTGACGCTCTAGGGCCAAAGTGTGACGCTCTAGCGCCCGAGTGTGACGCTCTAGTGCTGAAGGGTGAGGCTATAGGGCCAAAGTGTTACGCTTAAGTGCCAGAGTGTGGAGCTCTAGTGTCAAAGTATGATGTTCTAGTGCCAAAGTGAGATGTTCTTGTGCCAAAGTGTGGCGCTCTAGTGTCAAAGTGTGAAGTCCTAGTGCCAAAGTGTGACGCTCTTGTGCCAAAGTGTGAAACTGTAGTACCAAAGTGTACCAAAGTTGTAGTGCCAGCATGTGACGCTCTAGTACCAGAGTGTGACGTTCTACTGGCAAAGTGTTATGCTCTAGTGCCAAAGTGTGACGCTCTCGTGCCAAATTGGGAAGCTATATTGCCAACATGTGAATCTCCACTGCCAAAGCATGACGCTCTAGTACCAAGGTATGAACCTCTAGTGCCAAAGTGTGACACTCTAGTGCCAAAGTGTGACGCTCTAGTGCCAATGTGTGACCCTCTAGTGCCAAAGTGTGACGCTCTAGTGCGAATGTGGGAAGCTCTAGTACCAAAGTGTGATGCTCTAGTGCCAAAGTGTGACGCTCAAGTTGCAATGTGGGAAGCTCTAGTGCCAAGGTGTGACGCTCTAGTGCCAAAGTGTAAATCTCTAGTGCCAAAGTGTGACGCTCTAGTGCCAACACGTGACGCTGTAGTGCCAAAGTGTGATGCTCTAGTGCCAAAGCGTGACGCTCTACTTCCAAAGTGTGAAACTCTAGCACCAAAGTGTGACAGTGTAGTGCCAAAGTGTGACGCTCTAGTGCCAAAGTGTGATGCTCTAGTGTCGGAGTGTGAAGTTCTAGTGCCAAAGTGTGACTCTATATTTCCAAAGTGTGATACTCTAGTGCCAAAGTGTGAAGCTATAGTGCCTAAGTGTGACGCTCTAGTGGCAAAGCGTGACGCTCTAGTGCTAAAGTGTGATGCTCTAGTGCCAAAGTGTGAAGCTATAGTGCCAAAGTGTGATGCTCTAGTGCCAAAGTGTGAAGCTCTACTGCCAAACTTTGAAGCTCTAGTGCCAAAGTATGACGCTCGAGTGCCAAAGTGTGACGCTTCAGTGTGAAAGTGTGACGCTCTAGTGTCAAAGTGTGACGCTTTAGTACCAATGTGTGATGCTCTAGGGCTAAAGTGTGACAGTCTAGTGCCAAAATGTGACACACTAGTGCCAAGGTTTGACGCTCTAGTGCCAAATTGTGACGCTCTAGTTCCAAAGTGTGAAGCTCTAGTGCCAAAGTGTGAAGCTCTAGTGCCAAAGTGTGACGCTCTAGTGCCAAAGGGTGACGCGCAAGTATCAATGTGTGACCCTCTAGTGCCAATGTGTGACCCTCTAGTCCCAATGTGTGTTGCTCTAGTGCCAATGTGTGACAGTCTAGTGCCAAAGTGTGTCGCTCTAGTGCCAAAACGTGACGCTCTAGTGCCAAAGTGTGATGCTCTAGTGCCAAAGTGTGAAGGTATAGTGCAAACGTGTGAGCTCCAGTTCCAAAGTGTAACGCTCTAGTGCCAAAGTGTGACACTCTAGTGCCAAAGTGCGATGCTCTTGTGCCAGAGTATGACGCTCCAGTGCCACAGTGTGACGCTCTAGTGCCAAAGTGTGATGCTCTAGTGCCGAAGTGTGACGCTCTAGTGCCAAAGTGTGACGCTCCAGATCCAAAGTGTGAGGCTATAGTGCCAATGTGTGGGGCTCAAGTGCCAACGTGTGAAGCTCTAGTGCCAACGTGTGACATTCCAGTGCCAACGTGTGACGACCTAGTACCAAAGTGTGACGCTTTAGTGCCAAAGTGTAACACTCTAGTGCAAATGTGTGAAGCTCTAGTGCCAACGTGTGACGCTATAGTACCAAAGTGTGACCCTCTAGTGCCAAAATGTGACACTCTAATGCCAAAGTGTAACGCACTAGTGCCAAAGTGTGGAGCTCTACTGCCAATGTGTGACACTCTAGTGCCAGAGTGTGAACCTCTAGTGTGTAAGTGTGACATTCTACAGCCAATGTGTGACGCTCTAGTGCCAAAGTGTGACGCTCTAGTGCCAAAGTGTGATGCTCTGATTCCAGAGTGTGACGCTCTAGTGCCAGAGTGTGACGCTCCAGTGCCAACGTGTGACGCTCTAGTGCCAAAGTGTGACGCTCTAGTGCCAAAGTGTGAAGCTCTTGTGCCAAAGTGCGATGCTCTAGTGCAAAGGTGTGCATCTCTAGTGCCAAGTGTAACACTCTAGTGCCAAAGTGTTACGCTCTAGTGCGAGAGTGTGAAGCTCTAGTGCCAAAGTATGATGTTCTAGTCCCAAAGTGCGACCTTCTTGTGCCAAAGTGTGGCGCTCTAGTGTCAAAGTATGAAGCTCTAATGCCAAAGTGTGACGCTCGTGTGCCAAAGTATGAAGCTCTAGTTCCAAAGTGTGAAGTTGTAGTGCCAATGTGTGACGCTCTAGTTCCAACGTGTGACGCTCTGCTGGCAAAGTTTTACGCTCTAGTGCCAAAGTGTGACGCTCTAGTGCCAAAGTGGGAAGCAATATTGCCAACATGTGAAGCTCCAGTGCCAAAGCATGACGCTCTAGTACCAAGGTGTGAACCTCTAGTGCCAAAGTGTGACACTCTAGTGCCAAAGTATGACGCTCTAGTGCCAATGTGTGATGCTCTTGTGCCAAAGTGTGACGCTTTGGTGCGAGTGTGGGAAGCTCTAGTGCCAAAGTGTGACGCTCTAGTGCCAAGGTTGACGCTCTAGTGCCAATGTGGGAAACTCTAGTGCCAAATTCTGACGCTCTAGTGCCAAAGCGTGACGCTCTAGAACCAAAGTGTGAAGCTCTAGTGCCAAAGCGTGACGCTCTAGTGCCAAAGTGTGAAAGTCTAGTACCAAAGTGTGACATTGTAGTGCCAAAGTGTGATGCTCTAGTGCCAAAGTGTGACGCTCTAGTGCCAGAGTGTGAAGTGCTAGTGCCAAAGTGTGACGCTGTACTGCCAAAGTGTGAAGCTATGTTTCCAAAGTGTGACGCTCTAGTGCCAAAGTGTGACGCTATAGTGCCAAAGTGTTACGCTCTAGTGCCAATGTGTGAAGCTATAGTGCCAAAGTGTGACGCTCTAGTGCTAAAGTGTGATGCTCTAGTGCCAAAGTGTGAAGCTATAATGCCAAAGTGTGATGCTATAGTGCCAAAGTGTGAAGCTCTAGTGCCTACGTTTGAAGCTCTAGTGCCGAAGTGTGACGCTCGAGTGCCAAATTGTAACGCTCCAGTGTCAAAGTGTGACCCCCTATTGCCAAAGTGTGACGCTTTAGTACCAATGTGTGATGCTCAAGGGCTGAAGTGTGACAGTCCAGTGCCAAAATGTGACGCACTAGTGCCAACGTTTGCTGCTCTAGTGCCAAAGTGTGACGCTCTAGTGCCAAAGTGTGAAGCTCTTGTGCCAAAGTGAGATGCTCTAGTGCAAAGGTGTGGATCTCTAGTGCCAAGTGTAACACTATAATGCCAAAGTGTGACGCTCTAGGGCCAAAGTGTGAAGCTCTTGTGCCAAAGTGTGACGTTCTAGTGCCGGAGTGTGACGCTCTAGTGCTGAAGGGTGAGGCTATAGGGCCAAAGTGTTACGCTCTTGTGCCAGAGTGTGAAGCTCTAGTGCCAAAGTATGATGTTCTAGTGCCAAAGTGAGACGTTCTTGTGCCAAGGTGTGGCGCTCTAGTGTCAAAGTGTGAAGCTCTAGTGCCAAATTGTGACGCTCTTGTGCCAAAGTGTGAAGTTCTAGTACCAAAGTGTGAAGTTGTAGTGCCAACGTGTGACGCTCTAGTGCCAAAGTGTGACGCTCTACTGGCAAAGTGTTACGCTCTAGTGCCAAAGTGTGACCCTCTAGTGCCAACGTGGGAAGCTATAGTGCCAGCATGTCAAGCTCCAGTGCCAAAGCATGATGCTCTAGTACCAAGGTGTGAACCTCTAGTGCCAAAGTGTGACACTCTAGTGCCAAAGAGTGACGAAATAGTGCCAACATGTGAAGCTCTAGTGCCAACGTGTGACGCTCTAGTGCGAATGTGGGAAGCTCTAGTGCCAAAGTGTGATGGTCTAGTGCAAAAGTGTGACGCTCTAGTGCCAATGTGGGAAGCTCTAGTGCCAAGGTGTGACGCTCTAGTGCCAAAGTGTAAATCTATAGTGCCAAAGTGTGACGCTCTAGTGCCAAAGCGTGACGCTCTAGTGCCAAAGTGTGACGCTCTAGTGCTAAAGTGTGATGCTCTAGTGCCATAGTGTGAAGCTATAGGGCCAAAGTGTGATGCTCTAGTGCCAAAGCGTGAAGCTCTAGTGCCAACGTTTGAAGCTCTAGTGCCAAATTGTGACGCTCGAGTGCCAAAGTGTGACGCTCCAGTGTCAAAGTGTGACGCTCTAGTGCCAAAGTGTGACGTTTTATTACCAATGTGTGACGCTCTAGGGCTGAAGTGTGACAGTCTAGTGCCAAAGTGTGACGCACTAGTGGAACAGTTTCCCGCTCTAGTGCCAAAGTCTGCCGCTCTAGTTCCAAAGTGTGAGGTTCTAGTGCCAAAGTGTGACGCTCTAGTGCCAAAGTGTGACGCTCTAGTGCCAAAGTGTGACCCTGTAGTGCCAAAGTGTGATGCTCTTGTGCCATAGTGTAGCGCTCTAGTGCCAGAGTATGATGCTCTAGTGCCAAAGTGTGAGGTTCTAGTGCCAATGTGTGGGGCTCTTGTGCCTAAGTGTGAAGCTCTAGTGCAAATTGTGACGTTATAGTGCCAATGTGTGACTATCTAATGCTAAAGTGTGACCCTCTATTGTCAATGTGTGCACTCTAGTGCCAAAGTGTGACGCTATGGTACCAACGTTTGACGCTCTAGTGCCGACGTGTGACAGTCTAGTGCCAAAGTGTGACGCTCTAGTTCCAAAGGGTGACGCTCTAGTGCCAAATTGTGAAGCTCTGGTGCCAAAGTGTGAATCTCTAGTATCAAATTATGACGCTCTAGTGCCAAAGTGTGACGCTCTAGTGCCAAAGTGTGACGCACTAGTGCCAAAGTGTGATGCACTAGTGCCAGAGTGTGACGCTCTAGTGCCAGAGTGTGACGCTCTAGTGCCAAAGTGTGACGCTCTAATGCCAAAGTGCGACGATCTAGTGCTAGATTGTGAAGCTCTTGTGCCAAAGTGCGATGCTGTAGTGCAAAGCTGTGAATCTCTAGTGCCAAGTATAATACTCTAGTGCCAAAGTGTGATGCTCTAGGGCCAAAGTGTGAAGCTCTAGTGCCAAAGTGTGACGCTCTTCTGCCGGAGTGTGACGCTCTAGTGCTGAAGGGTGAGGCTATAGTGCCAAGGTGTGATGCTCTAGTGCCAGATTGTGAAGCTCCAGTGCCAAAGTATGATTTTCTAGTGCCAAACTGCGATGTTCTTGTGCCAAAGTGTGGCGCTCTAGTGTCAAAGTGTGAATCTCTAGTACAAAAGTGTGACACTCTTGTGCCAAAGTGTGAAGCTCTTGTGCCAATGTGTAAAGCTGTAGAACAAACGTGTGACGCTCTAGTGCCTAAGTGTGACGCTCTACTGCCAAAGTGTTACGCTCTAGTTCCAAAGTGTGACGCTCTAGTGCCAAAGTGTGACGCTGTAGTACCAACGTGTGACTCCCTAGTGCCAACGTGTGATGCTCTAGTGCCAAAGTGAGATGCTCTAGTGGCAAAGTGGGAAGCTATAGTGCCAACATGTGAAGCTCTAGTGCCAAAGCATGACGCTCTAGTACCAAGGTGTGAACCTCCAGTGCAAAGATGTGACACTCTAGTGCCAACGTTTGACGCTCTATTGCCAATGTGTGAAGCTCTAGTGCCAAAGTGTGACGCTCTTGTGCCAATGTGGGATGCTCTAGGGCCAAAGTGTGACGCTCTAGTGCCAAAGTGAGACGCTCTAGTGCCAATATGGGAAGCTCTAGTGCCAAAGTGTGATGCTCTAGTGTCAAAATGTGAATCTCTAGTGCCAAAGTGTGACGCTCTAGTGCCAAAGCATGACGCTCTAGTGCCAAAGTGTGAAGCTCTAGTACCAAAGTGTGACTGTGTAGTGCCAAAGTGTGATGCTCTAGTGCCAAAGTGTGACGCTCAAGTGCCAAAGTGTGACGCTCTAGTGCCAAAGTGTGACGCTCTAGTGCCAAAGTGTAACACTCTAGTGCCAACGAGTGACGCTCTAGTGCCAAAGTGTGAATCTCTAGTGCCAAAATGTGATGCTCAAGTGCCAAAGTGTGACAATCTAGTGCCAAAGTGTGAAGCTCTAGTGCCAAAGTGTGACACTCTAGTGCCAAAGTGTGACACTCTAGTGCAAAATGTGTGATGCTCCAGTGCCATATCGTGACGCTCTAGAGCCAATTTGTGACGCTCTAGTGCCAAAGTCTGATGCTTTAGTGCCGAAGTGTGAAGCTCTTGTGCCAAAGTGTGATGCTCTAATGCAAAGGTGTGGAGCTCAAGTGGCGAAGTGTGACGCTCTAGTTCCAAAGTGTGAATCTCTAGTGCCAAAGTGTGACACTCCAGCGCCAAAGTGTGACGCTCTAGTCCCAAATTATGACGCCCTAGTTCCGAAGTGTAAAGCTCTAGTGCCAAAGTGTGAGGCTCTAGTGCAAAGGTGTGACGCTCTACTGCCAAAGTGCGAAGCTCTAGTGCCAAATTGCGGAGCTCTAGTGCCAAAGTGTGAAGCTCTAGTGCCAAAGTGCGAAGATCTAGGGCAAAAGTGGGAAGCTCTAGTGCCAAAGTGTAAAGCTCTCGTGCCAAAGTGTGAATCTCTATTGCCAATTTGTGACACTCTAGTGCCCAAATGTGACGCTCTAGTCTCCAGGTGTGATGCTGTAGTGCCATAGTGCAACACTCTAGTGCCAAAGTGTGATGCTCTAGTGCCAAAGTGTCAACCTCTAGTGCCAAAGTGCAAAGCTCTAGTGCCAAAGTGTGACGCTCAAGGGCCAAAGTGTCACAATCTAGTGCCAAAGTGTGACCCTCTAGTGCCAAAGTGTGACGCTCTAGTGCCAATGTGTGACGTTATAGTGCCAAAGTGTGACGTTCTAGTGCCAAAGTGTAACACTCTAGTGCTAATGTGTGACGCTCTAGTGCCAAAGTGTAAAGCTCTGGTGCCAACTTGTGAAGCTATAGTGCCAATGTGTGACACTCTAGTGCCAAATTGTAACGCTCTAGTGCCAAAGTGTGACGCTCTAGTGCCAAAGTGTGAAGCTCTAGTGCCAACAGTAGATGCTCTAGTGCCAAAGTGTGACGCTATAGTGCCCAAGTGTGACGCTCTAGTGCCGAAGGGTGAAGCTCTAGTACCAAAGTGTGACGCTCTAGTGCCAAAATGTAAAGCTCTAGTGCCAATGTATGTTGTTCTGGTGCCAAAGTCTGACATTATTGTGCCAACGTGTGGTGCTCTAGTGTCAAAGTGTGAAGCTCTAGTGCCAAAGTGTGAAGCTCTAGTGCCAAAGTGTGAAGCTGTAGTGCCAACGTGTGACGCTCCAGTGCCAAAGTGTGACGCTCTACTGCCAAAGTGTTACGCTCTAGTGCCAAAGTGTGACGCTCTAGTGCCAAAGTGTGACCCTATAGTGCCAACGTATGACACCCTAGTGCCAAATGTGACGCTCTAGTGCCAAAGTGTGATGCTCTAATGCCATAGAAGGAAGCTATAGTGCCAACATGTGAAGCTCTAGTGCCCAAGCATGACGCTGTAGTACCAAGGTGACAACCTCCAGTGCCAAAGTGTGACGCCCTTGTGCCAAAGTGTGATGCTCTATTGCCAATGTGTGAAGCTCTAGTGCGAAAGTGTGACGCTCTAGTGCCAAAGTGTGAACCTCTAGTGCCAAAGTGTGATGCTCTAGTGCCATAGTGCGACACTCTAGTGCCAAAGTATGAAGCTCTAGTGCCAATGTGTGACGCTCTAGTGCCAAAGTGTGAAGCGCTACTGCCAGAGTGTCACGCTCCTGTGCCAAAGTGTCATGCTCTATTGTTAAGTTGTGACGCTATAGTGCAAAAGTATGACGCTATAGTGCCAAAGTGTGACGCTCTAGTGCCAAAGTGTGATGCTCTAGTGCCAAAGTGTGACGCTCTAGTGCCAATGTGGGAAGCTCTAGTGCCAACGTGTGATGCTCTAGTGCCAATGTGTGAATCTCTAGTGCCAAAGTGTGACGCTCTACTGCCAAAGTGTGACGCTCTAGTGCCAAAGTGTGAACCTCTAGTACCAAAGTGTGACAGTGTAGTGCCAAAGTGTGACGCTCTAGTGCCAAAGTGTGACGCTCTAGTGCCGGAGTGCGAAGCTCTAGTGCCAAAGTATGAAGCTCTAGTGCCAAAATGTGACACTCTAGTGCCAACGTGTGAAGCTCTAGGGCAAAAGTGTGAAGCTCCCGTGCCAAAGTGTGACGATCTACTGCCAAAGTTTGACACTCCAGTGCCCAAGTGTGGAGTTATACGGCCCGATTGTGACGCTCTATTGCCAAAGTGTGACGCTCTAGTGCCAAAGTGTTAAACTCTAGTGCGAAGGTGCAAAAATATAGTGCCAAAGTATGACCCTCTAGTGCCAGAATTTGGCGCCTTAGTGCCAAAGTGTGACGCTCTTTTGCCAAAGTGTGATGCTCAAGTGCCGAAGTGTGACGCTCCAGTGCCAAAGTGTAAAGCTCTAGTGCCAAAGTGCAACACTCTAGTGCCCATGTGTGATGCTATAGTTCCAAAGTTTGAAGCTCTAGTGCCAAAGTGTGAAGCTCTAGTGCCAAAGTGTGACGCTCTAGTGCCAACGTGTGACACTCTAGTGCCAAAGTGTGAAACTCCAGTGCCAATGTGTGACACTCCAAAGTGTGACGCTATAGTACCAAACTGTGACCCTCTAGTGCCAAAGTGTGACGCTCTAATGCCAAAGTGTGACGCTCCAGTGCCAAAGCGTGACGCTCTAGTGCCAATGTGTGACGCTCTAGTGCCAAAGTGTGACGCTCTAGTGCCGAAGTGTGAAGCTCTTGTGCCAGAGTGTGATGCTCTAGTGCAAAGGTCTGGAGCTTTAGTGCCAACGTTTAACGCTCTAGTGCCAAAGTGTGACGCTCTAGTGCCAAAGTGTGAATCTCTAATCCCAAAGTGTGACGATCCAGTGCCAAAGTGTGACGCTCTAGTCCCAAGTTATGACGCTCCAGTGCCAAATTGGAGCTATGGTTAATCACCCCAAATTCATAGACTTGATGATCAGTGTGTCAAGAAGTGTATTTTTGCATGCTAACATTTTTCAGGGAACATCCACATGAATGCATGCCGGGAAATCCCAGATGTACATTTCTTGTATGTAATAAGAACATTCATGGGCTCTATGTGATATTTATTAGTTTCTGCAAAGAGTCCATGTTCACTATTTTTTTCACTTCCCAATACACTTGTTGACACACAGTTTAACGGGTGAGGCAATAGGTCACATATGTCGAATTGTGAAGATCTATTGCCAAAGTGTGATGATCTAGTGCCAAAGTGTGATGCTCTACTGCCAAAGTGTGAAGCTCTGGTGCTTAAGTGCGAAGCTCCGGTGCCAAAGTGTGAAGCTCTAGTGCCAAAGTGCGAAGCTCTAGTGCCAAAGTGTGAAGCTCTTGTGCCAAAGCTCTAGGGCCAAAGTGTGAATCTATAGTGCCAAAGTGTGGCGCTCTAGTGCCAAGATGTGCCGCTCTAGTGCCCAAGTTTGACGCTCTAGTGCCAAAGAGTGACGCTCTAGTGCCGAAGTGTGACGCTCGAGTGCCAAAGTGTGATGCCCTAGTGCCAAAGTGTGACACTCTAGTGCAAAATTGTGACGCTCTAGTGCCAAAGGGTGAAGCTCTAGTGCCAAAGCGTGAAGCTCTAGTGGCAAAGTGTGACGCTCTAGTGCCAACGTGTGACCCTCTAGTGCCAAAGTGTGACACTCTAGTGCCAATGGTTGACGTTATAGTGCCAAAGTGTGACGTTCTAGTGCCAAAGTGTGACAGTCTAGAGCCAATGTGTGACGCTACAGTGCCAAGGAGTGAAAATCTAGTGCCAAAGTGTGAAGCTCTAGTGCCAAATTTTGACGCTATCGTGCCAAAGTGTAATGCTCTAGTGCCAAAGTGTGACGCTCTAGTGCCAAAGTGTGAAGCTCTAGTGCTAAAGTGTGACGCTCTAGTGCCAAAGTGTTATGCTATAGTGCCAAAGTGTGACGTGCTAGTGCCAAAGGGTCAAGCCCCAGTGCCAAAGAATGACAATCTAGTGCCAATGTGTGAAGCTATAGTGCCAAAGTATGATGTTCTAGTGCCAAAGTGTGACGTTCGTGTGCCAAAGTGTGGCGCTCTAGTGTCAACCTGTGAAGCTCTAGTGCCAAAGTGTGACGCTCTAGTGCCAACGTGCGAAGCTCTAGTGCCTAAGTGTGAAGCTGTAGTGCCAACGTGTGACGCTCTAGTGCCAAAGTTTGACGCTATACCGCCAAAGTGTTACGCTCTAGTGCCAAAGTGTGATGCTCTAGTGCCAAAGTGTGATGCTCTAGTGCCAAAGTGTGATGCTCTAGTGCCAAAGTGGGAAGCTACAGTGCCAACATGTGAAGCTCTAGTGCCAAAGTATGACACTCTAGTGCCAAAGTGTGAACCTCTAGTGCCAAAGTGTGACGCTCAAGTGCCAAAGTGTTAAGCTCTAGTGCCAGAGTGTGACGTTCTTGTGCCAAAATATCACGCTCTTGTGTTAATTTGTGACGCTCTAGTGCCAAAGTATGACCACATAGTGCCAAAGTGTGAGGCTATAGTGCCTAAGTGTGATGCTCTAGTTCCAAAGTGTGACGCTATAGTGCCAAAGTGTGAATTTCTAGTGCCAATGTGTGACGCTTTAGTGCCAAAGTGTGACGCTCTAGTGCAAAATTGTGAAGCTCTAGTAACAAAGTGTGACGGTGTAGTGCCAAAGTGTGATGCTCTAGTGCCAAAGTGTGACGCTCTAGTGCCAAAGCGTAACGCTCTAGTGCCAAAGTGTGACGCTCTAGTGCCAAGGTGTGAACCTCTAGTGCCAAAGTGTGACGCTTTAGTGCCAAAGCGTGACGCTCTTGTGCCGAAGGGTGAAGCTCTATTGCCAAAGTGTGACGCTCCAGTGCCAAAGTGTGAAGCTCTAGTACCAGAGTATGATGTTCTAGTGCCAAAGTGTGACGTTCTTGTGGAAGATTGTGGTGCTCTAGTGTCAAAGTGTGAAGCTCTAGTGCCAAAGTGGGACGCTCTAGTGCCAATGAGTGAAGCTCTAGTGCCAAAGTGTGAAGCTGTAGTGCCAACGTGTGCCGCTCTAGTGCCAAAGTGTGACGCTCTACTGCCAAAGTGAAACGCTCTAGTGCCAAATTGTGACGCTCTAGTGCCAAAGTGTGACCATATAGTGCCAACTTGTGATGCCTTAGTGCCAAAGTGTTATGCTCTAGTGCCAAACGGTGATGCTCTAGTGCCAAAGTGGGAAGCTATTGTGCCAACATGTGAAGCTCTAGTGCCAAAGCATGACGCTCTAGTACCAGGGTGTGAACCTCTAGTGCCAAAGTGCGACGCTCTTGTGCCAAAGTGTGAAGCTCCAGTGCCAATGTGTGACGGTCTAGTGCCAAAGTGTGACACTCCAGTGCCCAAGTGTGAAGCTCTACTGCCAGATTGTGACGCTCTATTGCCAAAGTGTGACGCTCTAGTGCCGAAGTGTAAACCTCTAGTGTGAAAGTACAAATATCTAGTGCCAAAGTGTGACGCTCTAATGCCAAAGTGTGACAATCCAGTGCCAAAGCGTTACGCTCTAATGCCAAAGTCTGACGCTCTAGTGCCAAAGTGTGACGCTCTAGTGTCAAAGTGTGAAGTTCTTGTGCTAAAGTGTGATGCTATAGTGCAAATGTGTGGAGCTCTAGTACCAGCATTTAACGCTTTAGTGCCAAAGTGTGATGCTCTAGTGCCAAAGTGTGATGCTATAGTGCCAAAATGTGACGCTCTAGTGCCAAAGTGTGAAGCTCTAGTGCCAAAGTGTGAAGCTATAGTGCCAAAGTGTGACGCTCTAGTGCCAAAGTGTGACGCTCTAGTGCCAATGTGTGACGTTATAGTGCCAATTTGTGATGCTCTAGTGCCAAAGTGTAACACTCTAGTGCCGAACTGTGACACTATAGTGCCAAAGTGTGACGCTCTAGTGCCAAAGTGTGACGCTCTAGTGCCAAAGTGTGAAGCTGTAGTGCCAACGTGTAACGCTCTATTGCCAAAGTGTGACACTCTACTGCCAAAGTTTTATGCTCTAGTGCCAAAGTGTGACGCTCTAGTGCCAGAGTGTGACCCTATAGTGCCAAATTGTGACGCCCTAGTGCCGAATTGTGATTCCCTAGTGCCGAATGGTGATGCTCTAGTGCCAAAGTGTGAAGCTATAGTGCCAACATGTGAAGCTCTGGTGCCAAAGCATGACGCTCTACTACCAAGGTGTAAACCTCTAGTGCCAAGGTGTGACGCTCTAGTGCCAAAGTGTGACACTCTAGTGCGAATATGCAAAGCTCTCATGCCAAAGTATGACGCTCTAGTGCCAAAGTGTGAACCTCTAGTGCCAAAGTGTGACGCTCTAGTGCCAAAGTGTGACGCTCTAGTGCCAAAGGGTGAAGCTCTAGTTCCAAAGTGTGACGCTCCAGTGCCAAAGTGTGAAGCTCTGGTGCCAGAGTGTGAGGCTCTTGTGCCAAAGTGTCATGCTCTAGTGTTACATTGTGACGCTCTAGTGCCAAAGTATGACGCTATAGTGCCAAATTGTGACGCCATAGTATTAAAGTGTGACGCTCTTGTCCCAATGTGTGAAGCTCTAAGGCCAAAGAATGACTGCCTAGTGCCAATGTGTGAACCTTTAGTGCGAAAGTGTGACGCTCTAGTGCCAAAGTGTGACGCTCTAGTGCCAAACTGTGAGGGTCTAGTGCCAAAGTGTGACGCTCTAGTCCAATGTGTGAAGCTCTAGTGCCAAAGTGTGACGCCCCAGTGCCAAACTGTGACGCTTTAGTACCGGCGTGTGAACCTCCAGTGCCAAAGTGTGACACTCAAGTGCCAAGGTGTGATGCTTTAGTGCCAATGTGTGAAGATCTTGTGCCTAAACATTACGCTCTACTGTTAAAGTGTAATCCTACAGTGCCAAAGTGTGACGCCCTAGTTCCAATGTGTGAAGCTATAGTGCCAAAGAGTAACGCTCTAGTGCCAAAGTGTGACTCTCTAGTGCCAATGTGTTCAGCTCTTGTGCCAATATGTGAACCTCTAGTGCCAATGTGTGACGCTATAGTGTCAAAGTGTGAAGCACAAGTCCCAGAGTGTGACGTTCTTGTGCCAAAATGTCACGCTGTTGTGTTAAATTGTGATGCGCCAGTGCCAAAGTATGACCCCATAGTGCCAAAGTGTGACGCTATAGTGCCAAATTGTGATGCTCTGGTGCCAAAGTGTGACGCTCTAGTGCCAATGTGGGAAGCTCTAGTGCCAAAGTGTGACGCTATAGTTCCAAAGTTCGAATCTCTAGTGCCAAAGTGTGACGCTTTAGTGCCAAAGTGTGACGCTCTAGTGCCAAAGCGTGAAGCTCTGGTGACAAAGTGTGACGGTATACTGGTAAAGTGTGACGCTCTAGTGCCAAAGTGTGACGCTCTAGAGCCAAAGTGTGAAGCGCTAACGCCAAAGTGTGAGGCTCTAGTGCCCATGTGTGGGGCTCTAGTGCCAATGTGTGAATCTCTAGTGCCAAAATGTGACGCTCTAGAGCCAAAATGTGACGATCTGGTGCCAACGTGTGATGCTCTACTGCCAACGTGTGACTCTCTAGTGCCAAATTCTGAAGCCCTAGTTCCAAATCGTGACGTACTAGTGCCAAAGTGTGATGCTCTACAGCCACAGTGTTATGCTCTTGTGCCAAATTGTGTCGCTCTAGTGCCAAAGAGTGGAGCTCTACTACCAAAGTGTGACACTCTAGTGCCAAAGTGTGACGCTCTAGTGCCAAAGTGTGAAGCCCTAGTGCCAGAGTGTGATGCTATTGTGCCAATTGTTCACGCTCTAATGTTATAGTGTGATGCTCTAGTGCCAAAGTCTGACGCTCCAGTGCCAAAGTGTGACGCTTTAGTGCCAAAGTGGGAAGCTCTAGTGCCAAAGTGTGATGCTGTAGTGCCAAAGTGTGAATCTCTACTGCCAACGTGTGACACTCCAGTGCCAAGGTGTGACGCTCTGGTGCCAAAATGTCACTCTCTTGTGTTAGTTTGTGATGCTCTAGTGCCAAAGCATGACCCCATAGTGCCAAAGTGTGACGCTATAGTGCCAAAGTGTGACGCTCTAATGCCAAAGTGTGACGCTCTAGTGCCAAAGTGTGACGCTATAGTGCCAAAGTGTGAATCTATATTGCCAAAGTGTGAATCTTTAGTGCCAAAGTGTGACGCTCTAGTGCCAAAGTGTGAATCTCTAGTAACGAAGTGTGACGGTGTAGTGCCAGAGTGTGATGCTCTAGTGCCAAAGTGTGACACTCTAGTGCCAAAGTGTGAAGCGCTAGCACCAAAGTGTGACGCTCTAGTGCCAAAGGGTGACACTCTAGTGCCAAAGTGTGACGCTCTAGTGCCAAAGTGTGAAGCTCTAGTGCCAAAGTGTAACGCTCTAGTGTCAAAGTGTGACGCTCCAGTGCCAAAGTCTGAGGCTCTAGTGCCCATGTGTGGGGCTCTAGTGCCAATGTGTGAGGCTCTAGTGCCAAAATGGGATGCTCTAGATCCAAAATGTGACAATCTAGTACCAACGTGTGATGCTCTAGTGCCAATGTGTTACACTATAGTGCCAAAGTGTGAAGCCCTAGTGCCAAATCGTGACGTACTAGTGCCAAAGTGTGATGCTCCACTGCCATAGTGTTATACATTTGTGCCAAATTGTGACGCTATAGTGCCAAAGAGTGGAGCTCTACTGCCAAAGTGTGACGCTCTAGTGCCAAATTGTGACGCTCTAGTGCCAAAGTGTGAAGATCTAGTGCCAGAGTGTGACGCTATTGTGCCAAAGGTTTACGCTCTAATGTTATACTGTGATGCTCTACTGCCAAAGTCTGACGCTCCAGTGCCAACGTGTGATGCTCTAGTGCCAAAGTGGGAAGATCTAGTGCCAAAGTGTGACGCCCTAGTGCCAATGTGTCACGCTCTAGTGCCAAAATGTGAAACTCTAGTACAAAAGTGTGACGGTGTAGTGCCAAAGTGTGACGCTCTAGTGCCAAAGTGTGACGCTCTATTGCCGGAGTGTGAAGCTCTAGTGCCAAAGTGTAACGCTACGGAGCCGAAATCGGACGCTCTAGTGCCCAAGTGTGACGCTCTAGTGCCAAAGTGTGACGCTCTAGTGCCAAAGTGTGACGCTCTAGTGCCAAAGTGTGACGCTCTAGTGCCAACGTGTGACGCTCAAGTGCCGAAGTATGACACTCTAGTGCCAAAGTGTGACGCTCTAGTGCCAAAGTGTAACACTATAGTGCCAACGTGTGACGCTCTAGTGCCAAAGTGTGAAGCTCTTGTGCCGAAGTGTGAAGCTCTAGTGCCAAAGTGTGACGCTCTAGTGCCAAAGTATGACACTCTAGTGCCAATGTGTGACACTCTAGTATCAAAGTGTGACACTCTAGTGCCAAAGTAAGACGCTCCAGTGCCAAAGCGTGACGCTATAGTGCCAAAGTGTGATGCTCTAGTGCCAAAGTGTGTCACCCTAGTGCCGAAGTGTGAAGCTATTGTGCTAAAGTTTGACTCTCTAGTGCCAAAGTGTGACGCTCTACTGCCAAAGTGTGAAGCTCTAGTGCCAAAGTGCAAAACTCTAGTGCAAAAGTTTGAAGCTCTAGTGCCAATGTGCGAATCTCTAGTGCCAAAGTGTGAAGCTCTATTGCCAAAGTGTAAAGCTCTAGTACCAAAGTGTGATGCTCTAGTGCCAAAGTGTGACGCTCTAGTGCCAATGTAGGAAGCTCTAATGCCAACGTGTGACGCTCTAGTGCCGAAGTGTAAAGCTCTAGTGCGAAAGTACAAATATCTAGTGCCAAAGTGTGACGCTCTAGTGCCTAAGTGTGACGCTCCAGTGCCAAAGCGTTACGCTCTAGTTCCAAACTGTGATGTTCTAGTGCCAAAGTATGACGCTCTAGTGCTGAAGTGTGAAGTTCTTATGCCAGAGTGTGATGCTATATTGCAAATTTGTGGAGCTCTAGTGCCAGCGTTTAACGCTATAGTGCCAAAGTCTGATGCTCTAGTGCCAAAGTGTGAATATATAGTGCCAAAGTGTGACGATCCAATGCCAAAGTGTTACACTCTAGTCCCAAATTATGACGCTCTAGTGCCAAAGTGTAAAGCTCTAGTGCCAATGGACGACGCTCTAGTGCCAACGGGTGATGCTCTAGTGCCAAAGTATGAAGCTCTAGTGCCAAAGTGTAAAGCTCTAGTTCCAAAGTGCAAAGCTCTAGTTCCACAGAGCGAAGCTCTAGTGCCGAAGTGTGACACTCAAGTGCCAAAGTGTGACACTATAGTCCCAAAGTGTGACCCTCTAGTGCCAAAGTGTGACACTGTAGTGCCAATTTGTGACGTTATAGTGTCAAAGTGTGAAGCTCTAGTGCCAAACTGTAACACTCTAGTGCCAAAGTGTGACGCTCTAGTGCCAAAGTCTGAAGCTCTAGTGCCAAAGTATGAAGCTCTAGTGCCAAAGTGTGACGCTCTAGTGCCAAAGTGTAACGCTCTAGTGCCAAAGTGTGACGCTCTAGTGCCAAAGTGTGAAGGTCTAGTGCCAAAGTGTGACACTCTACTGCCAAAGTCTGAAGCTCTAGTGCCAAAGTGTGAAGCTCTAGTGCCAAAGTGTGACGCTCTAGTGCCAAAGTGCAATGCTCTAGTGCCAAAGTGTGACGCTCTAGTGCCAAAGTGTGAAGCTCTAGTACCAAAGTGTGATGCTATAGTGCCAAAGTGTGACGCTCTAGTGCCGACGGGTGAAGAACTAGTGCCAAAATGTGATGCTCTAGTGCCAAAGTGTGAAGCTCTAGTGCCAAAGTGTGAAGCTGTAGTGCCAACGTGTGACGCTCTAGTGCCAAAGTGTGACGCTCTACTGCCAAAGTGTTATGATATAGTGCCAAAGTGTGACACTCTAGTGCCTATGTGTGTCCCTATAGTGCCAACTTGTGACGCCATAGTGCCAAAGTGTGATGCTCTAGTGCCAAATGGTGATGCTCTAGTGCCAGAGTGGAAAGCTATAGTGTCAACATGTGAAGCTCTAGTGCCAAAGCATGACGCTCTAGTACCAAGGTGTGAACCTCTAGTGCCAAAGTGTGACGCTCTAGTGCCAAAGTGTGACGCTCTAGTGCCCATATGCGAAGCTCTCATGCCAAAGTATGATGCTCTAGTGCCAAATTGTGAACCTCTAGTGCCAGCGTGTGACGCTCTAGTAACAAAGTGTGACGCTCTAGTGCCAAATGGTGAAGCTCCAGTTCCAAAGTGTGACGCTCTAGTGCCAAGGTGTGAAGCTCTGGTGCCAGAGTGTAAGGCTCTTGTGCCAAAGTGTCATGCTCTAGTGTTAAACTGTGACGCTCTAGTGCCAAAGTATGAGGCTATAGTGCCAAAGTGTGACGCTCTAGTGCCAAAGTGTGACGTGTTAGTGCCAACGTGTGAAGCTCTAGGGCCAAAGAATGACTGCCTAGTGCCAATGTGTGAACCACAAGTGCCAACGTGTGACGCTCTAGTGCCAAATTGTGACGCTCTAGTGCCAAACTGTGAAGCTCTAGTGCCAAAGTGTGACACTCTAGTGCCAATGTGTGAAGCGCTAGTGCCAGAGTATGACGCTCGTGTGCCACAGAGTCACGCTCTCTGATAAAGTGAGACGTTCTAGTGCCAAAGTACGACGCTATAGTGCCAAAGTATGACACTCTAGTGCCAAAGCGTGACGCTCTAGTGCCAAAGTGTGACACCCCAGTGCCAAACTGTGACGCTCTAATACCAAAGTATGATGCTCCAGTGCCAAAGTGTGAGGCTCTAGTGCCAATGTGTGAAGCTCTAGTTTCAAAGTATGACGCTTTAGTACTGGAGTGTCACATATTGTGTGAATTGTGAAGGTGTGACACTCCAGTACTAAAGCGTCCCCCACTCCCTGCCCCTGCCCTGCCCCTCCCCCTCATTCTCCCCCCCCCCTCCTTCTCCCCCTCCCCCTCCCTCCCCCCTCCCCT
>SZWC01000084.1:609932-622575 GCA_023375785.1 Penium margaritaceum
AGCAGCTCTGCGAAGGAGAGGCAAGAAGAAGCAGACACAGCAGCTGAAGACGCCTCAAGAAGCATGGTCAGGCAAGAAGCCGGACGCCTCCCATCTCAAGGTGTTTGGTTGCACCGGGTTTGCCAAGGTCCAGGCCGGTGAGGGCCCTGGAAAGCTCGATGCAAGAGCACGAAAGTGCATTTTCATCGGCTATGACACCGCCCACAAAGCTTATCGACTGTGGGACCAAGGAGCCAAGAAGGTCATCCGCAGCAAAGACGTGGATTTCCACGAAAGCTCTGTGAGTAAGGGAGAGCATCTCGAACTCGAGAACGCTCCAAAACAGGGAGAGTGGCTCACTCTCCTTGAAGAGGGAGACGAAGCACCAGCACAATGGCATGGGATAGGTGCTGCAACAGGGAGAGGAGCTCATGAAGATGACTCGCAGGAGTCAGACTCTGATTCCGACGTATCCGATCCTCCGGAACATGAGGAGGATGCCCCTCCCATCATCAACGACGAACCAGACCTCCAACCTCCGCATCAACAGCACCAGCCAGCAGGTTCAAGGAGCAGTTCACGCCTCAAAGTACCTCGGCAGCATTACGACGCAGATAGGGGTGAATGGATAGGATTCAACTATTCATTCTTGGTTCAAGAGGAGCCAACGTCTGTCGCAGAGGCACTCACTCGGCCTGATAAAGCAGAGTGGGACGAAGCAATTCGCAGTGAACTCAGCTCCATTGAAGAGAATGGGACATGGGTGCTGGTGGAAAGACCTGCCGGGGCTCACGTTGTGGGGTCCAAGTGGGTGTTGAAAGTAAAAAGGAAACAGGATGGCAAGATAGACAAGTACAAGGCACGGGTGGCAGCAAAGGGGTTCTCCCAACGGCCTGGCGCAGAGTACGATGAGACCTTTGCTCCAGTTGTGTCGTTTGCCTCCATCCGGTCAATGCTCGCCATTGCTGCTGCCGAGAACATGGAGGTCCACCAGATGGATGTCAAGACAGCCTTCCTTTACGGCAAACTTGACAAGGAGGTATTGATGGAGGTTCNGGTCGCCTTGTACGTTGATGACCTGATTCTATGCTCCTCTTCAACGCAGCTGCTAGACGATCTCAAGGGGCAGCTGAGTAGCAGATTCGAGATGAAGGACATGGGTCCTCTTGACTTCTATCTTGGAATTGCCATCAAGCGCGACAGAGCAGCAGGTACAATCAGCCTGAACCAGACAAAATACATCGACTCCATCCTCAAACGATACGACATGGCAGATTGCAAACCTGCCAGCACACCCATGAGCTCGGAGTGCAAACTCTCCACCTCCATGTCCCCATCCAACGAAGCGGAGAAAACTGACATGCTTGGCATCCCATATCAGTCTGCGGTGGGCAGTTTGATGTATGCCATGGTCGCCACCCGACCAGATATAGCCCATGCTGTTGGGCAGGTGAGTCGGTTTGTGGCCAATCCCGGTCCACTTCACTGGCAGGCCGTGAAGCGCATCATGCGCTACCTTCAGGGGATGCGTCACGTAGGCCTCCAGTTTGGAGGCATTGTTGGATCCGCATCACTCCGTCTCATGTGCTACACTGATGCTGATTGGGGAGGGAATATTGATGACAGAAAATCTACCTCCGGCTTTGTGTGTATGTTGAATGGAGGTGCAGTCAGTTGGGCAAGTCGCAAGCAAGAATGTGTCTCTCTGTCAACAGCTGAAGCTGAGTACATCGCCTTGGCTGAGGTGTGTAAAGAGATGCAGTGGCTACGAAGCTTGCTATCTGAGATGAAGGCACCACAAGCAACGGCGACGGTCATCAAGATTGACAACATGAGCGCCATTGACATGNCATGAGGTCGATCCTGGCCCCATGCATATCTTGTTTGCTGTGGAAGCTTCCAAGAAAGAAAGTCCGTAGCTTCTTGGACGCTACATGGTTGGTCTGTCACCTTGACACTAGGATGCTTATGTGTCAAGCCCACAGTGCAAGTCTATTGGTGACGTGGCTGGTTCAGGCCACTTCCCAGGAATGTGCTTTTGAGTTCTAGGACTGGACAGACAGCTATAAAAGGACTTGTCTTGCATGCTGATCAATCAACCCTTGCTTGATGCTCTCTTGCGTATTGACGACTTGAGCTCTTCTTGAGATGTAATGCTAAGGCGTTAGTACTCTTGAAGGTGAAGTGTATGCCTGATTAAGTTTGGGGTGCATGACACATACCTGCAAAGGAAGAAGGTGTAAGAACCTTTGTGAGCTTTTCGGTTTTCGCGGCTTCTCTGCCGGAGGTGGTTAGCTCAGTAGCTAACACCTTCGCCTTCCCCTGATCCTCCTCCTCCCGCTCCCGCGCCGACTATCCCACCCACTCTTCCGTCGCCTCCACCTCCCCGTCCCACTCCCAGTCCGCATCCCCCACCCTCGTCGCCTCCCCCTCCCCTTCCACCAGATCCTCGCCCTTCCCTCCCCCTCCCCCTCCCACCAGCGTACCCTTGTGGTGTTCGATCCTCGCGTGACGTCGGCGTTGTCGACGTTGGCGTCGTCCCGTCGCCCCGGTCGCCTCGTGGCCCCGTCGCCCCGTCGCGCGCGTGATCTACCCGTCCACGCTTACGTCTAAGGCGTCCACATTGTCTCGCCTAAGTGACCTGAAGTTCGCCTCTGTTTTTTTTCTTTTTTTTTCCTTGCCACCTCCCTGGGTTACCGTCGTGCGCTACACGTTATGCCGTGAAGCACAACGTGTTGCGTATACTAGGGTGTTGTTCCTCTGCTGAACTTCTTTGCAGAAAAAGAAAATGTTCTACGTCAACTACAGTTTTTATAACAGACGTGGTCTGTTTTGCGACTAACTACAGAACCAAAACGTAGGCCCTCAGAATAGTCGTCTCAGGAGGAGTAGCGAATGGTCGCCTCAGCCATTTTGGCTGAGACAAACCATGCCACAAACGGACAGGGTTGTCATAGGACATTTTGTAAACATGCAACCTAAAACCCTATCGTTCCACGTGGCACGTCCACGTGGGAACAGGACCCTAGCGGCCAACTAGAGGGGAGGAGGAGTGACGCAATGGATCTTCCATCGCGACACTCCTCTTGCCTTAAATCCGGCCTATGGCCCGAATCCGGGCTACATTCGAACTAGACACTAGACCGAGATTATTTTTTGGACCTCAACTCATCAAGACATCGGTCTCGAGCCCCGGAAACCCGGGAACTATAACTAAATGTCATTTTTAATTCTAAAAATGGCTCATACGCTACATTCCTCCCTCTTTGTTTCGAACCATCCCGGTTCATCTTTTGCTCACGGAGGTTTGATCATTGCGTACTTCATGATGCAAACCATGTAACAAGAATCGCAAACAAGATCACACGTGTGAAATCTTGTCATCCGCGACAGGATTGCATTACGTTCACGCACAATCAACCACACACTTGTGGTCTTTGTGGTTATGGTCATTAGCGTACAACATCATGTGTTGATCGCGTGATCCTTGGCTATTACCAAGATGAAACACGTACAACCCTTGTACGTTCTTCACAATTATTGGTGATTCTTCACCGAAGGCTCATCACACGTGTGTATCAATGGCATAGTCGATGCCTTTTGGGACGTACATTGTCACGACATCTTGCCAGTTTGGAAGAGAGTACATAGGATGAATTTTCCCCTCTTTCGTGTGGTACGTGTTCAGCAAGCAATTGTGGTGACGCCTCCTCCCCCTTTGCAAGGAGCGTCCATGCGACCAATCAATCGGGCATCCCCACAAAAACTGTCCAGGTCCACACAACACTTCCCATGTCGTTCGGACATAATCTCTTCCAAGGGGTTGTTGCCAAGGTGGTACCTCCCCGCAACATTGGTAGTCCGTGCAAACCAGTATCTGGACATCACTCCTCTCGGTTTACAACCAGGTGTTCATGGCCACGTGAAGGTCCACTAGACCTCTTTTAGCACCTGTGGGTTGGTTGGCTGAACTCAACCAGCTCCACTAAGCCCATGCAACTCGCATGCTAGCTTGATCTTAGGGTTGGGAGGCACCAAGGCCCTAAGAAAGGGTTACTGAGCACACTTGTTTTTCTTTTCAAAGATTGCACTCATCTTTGAAGGAGGCGGCATTGGTCGTCTGGTATGCGCAATTACCGTCAAATTCCATCACTGGACACGGCAATGCTCCGACGTAGATGATCTTGGTCTCAACCATCACCCCCTCGTTTCTGTCTGAAATAGGTACCGTAGGCTACTGCTCACGTCTCCGTCAAAAGCACGCTACTTTTGAACTAGGTTAGCTCAGATACTCGATCTCAACGACCATGAATTCTATCCATGAATGAAGTATTCATCGTATGGTATTCACCGAACAGGTGTACCATGATCACAATCATTGCGGTACAAGTTGGAAGAACACCTTTCGGGTGTCAAATCCGTGTGATTGTGATAGAAAACTTCCGAATCACATCCAGTGACCCTGGAACAACGAGTTCGTAAATCTTTTACGATTATGTAATCGCGTCCAATGGTTGACTTCGAGAACCCGTCAATGGATTGTGGTTGCCAAGTTGCAACAATCTGTGTTACTTCAATGTCTTATATTGCATACGTTCGGTACTTCCACTCAATAGAGTAGTTTTCATTTACCGTATCCGAGACACTTGTAGAGGGTAACGCCCCCATCAAAGACATCTGACAAACCACCACAATCCTTGATGTCACTGTAGCAACATCCAAAACATATTGTACATGCATTCGGTAATGTACATCAATGAAATCATCCCCAAAA
The DNA here is from genome assembly GCA_023375785.1 of Penium margaritaceum. Lineage (NCBI taxonomy): Eukaryota > Viridiplantae > Streptophyta > Zygnematophyceae > Desmidiales > Peniaceae > Penium > Penium margaritaceum. Next base: position 614,686 of record SZWC01000084.1, read on the forward strand.
CCAAGGGGCTTGAGTCACTTCACCATGACCTTTTGGGTCAATGAAGCATGGTTCGACTACACCGTAGTCATTATGATCTCTCTCAGAGATTAGTTTTGTTCCAACAAATTGGACAGCCGGTGCTACACCATACCTTCGGTATGATTAGAATCCATCCACATGATGTTTGAAGAGCGTGACGTACACGACTAGTGTAGCATGTCACGATGTCCTCAACTAGTCGTCTCTCCAAACATCAAAAGAATCGTATGAGAAATATCGTTTCTCAAGTTTCATCTTGAAGAGTCCTCATGTCAACATTTAGTTACGACACACTGGTCATTAGTTTGCCTCGATGTTGGTTATGACTCGTTATGTGCTCGGTCGGACCACCAAGATGTAGGTGCTAACACACTATTAGCTTAAGGCTATCGACTTACAAATCGTCTCCACGGTTATAAGCTTAGAGCACAAAACCTAGACCTTGACGTGATCTCAACTATGTCGTAGGTGTTTGTAGAAATCAATGAGATCGTCATAGTTCTCTGGAGCACCATTAGTAGAAAATGAGCGTCGCTCATTTTCTCTGAGATGGATTCTCACCAACCTCTGGATGAATTTATGTCATCGACATCGGTTCACGTACTTTTGTCTATCAATGTTCATGATATGTTCACTCACCGAGTGATGATAGACTGAAGGTGTCGCCTTCAAATTTGTTCAATTTCGACATTCAGTCAATCTTGTCATACGCCAGAGAGTGACTCTTGCAGTCTTTGACCACCACACTACGGCGTCTTAAACCATTCGGGACCCATAGAAGAGTCTTTGTCCCTCTCTGGCACATTTACAATCCCCACTCACAATTATTCTTGTCTTTTGAACAGGGTTGTCGCTACACTCATGTACCGTTTTATCTTCGGTATCGGTCGGGTACCCCGACTTGTATCTATCACTCACCGAGTGAGGGGGTGTCAATGGTTTTGCCATTGAGAATTTATTCAAGCGTATCATCCTTGACGTGTTCAATCACGAACCGATGTTTCCATCGACTATGACTGATGATACACAAAACCTCCGAAAGGTACAGATGCATCCAGTACACACTGTGTACAGGCGGCGATGTCAATCCTTGAGGATCAAAGCTGGCGTGCTAATACACCAGGTCTCTCTAACATCTCGTGACATATTCATGACACGGGCTAGGTCATGAAATAATCGTGTTTGCCTTTGGACATTATAGCACAATGGGATGTGCGACTGTTGTAGCACATGTCTCGCGTCCACTAAACCACTTGTTTAGTGAAATGGTGTCGCCATTTTATCCAAAACATCAACTGATATCGTCAGCTTTTTCAAATTTCACAAAACCGTTGTGATCATTCGTCCGTCCAACTTATCCATAACTAGATGTCGTGATCGACGTACCAACAGTTCGTGGATAAGATTCTTGTGCATGTCGTGCACATTTTCCATGTGGCACCAATTTCATGTGGTTGAAGTACCATGGTATGAATCGCATACCTTGACCCACTGAAAAGAGAGCTCTCTCCATTACTTGGTCATGTGCGTTGACCTCCTGCGGTCATGCAAGCCGTGCATGTTTTGGAACTTGGCTCAGCCGACTTGGCTTTTGTAGCACGTTCCACCAATGGATATGGAGGAGTTCGTCCACCTTTTGCATGGTCCAAATTGAAGGATATCGTCCTCGTAACCCGTGATTTACCCGTTCAAATTTGGTTCGTACTTCTTTCAGAAGTACCTTCCCATACTGCTATCGGCAAGGCAAAATTCAACTTCCAATGATCGTCACTGTCGGTAACGACCGAGACCGCTATGTTTTTGTTACGCCGTTCGGGCATACCACTGATCACCACAGCCGTCCGTGATTGTTTCCAGACATGCCCGTCGATTCTCGATTGAAGAATTCGACAGTATAACCATTCTCAACATCGTCGAGATGCCTTGCAAACGCCAGACGTTTGGTGGTCTATCGCAAGCTAGCACGACGAGGCAACATTTGGTTAGAAATTGCTATTTGATACAAAGGGATGCGATCGGCACCCATGTTATTGGTGCAATCGGCATCTTACAACATGTCTTGTAGCATCAACACTAGCATAGCTAACCCAATTGAAACTTATGGCCATAGTGTGTTCGGCACTCGCATGACTGGTGCATTCGCATCCATGACAAAAGTGCAACTCGCAGCTTTTGTCAATCGTGCAATTGGCGTCTATGGCAGTGGTGCATTTGACACTCATGTCAACGAGTTAACCGACGCACTCATCGACCATGTATTCAGCATCCCTTGGGTTTGTGCGTTCAGCACTCGCGTGAATGCCACAATTGCATCTCCCATGTTAGTCATACTCCCAGTGCAAATGGCACTAGTCAATTTTGTGCGCTCGACTCTTGTGCAGAGATTTTCACCATCACGTGTGTGTTGAGTGCGACCGGCACTCACACTCTTATTTCATCCAAGCACAAATGACTTACCTTGTATCATTGGTGCAATCGGCACCCACGTAAACTTACAACCGGCCTTTGCTTTGGTCATACCTTTGTAGACCATGAGCAGTGCGTTCGGCACTAGCATCACGGATGCTTCAGGCATCTGTGATGCTGGTGTAACTCGCACTCTTTCACTGGTGTGTTCGACAGCAAGAAAATTTCTGCAACCATCACTTGTGCTATTGCCCGTAGTGCAATCGGCACTAACGTCGATGATGTGGTCAACGTCCATGTACCCGTGCACTCAACACTCGTTTTGTGCTGTCTGCACATTTCACATTGTTGCGACGAGTAGGCGAGACGTCATGTGGTCACAGCTTGATGGTGCTTTATCTTGGTCAAGAACTCGCCTCGATGTACGTCACTGTTGTGGTTTTGCAGCCCGATGACGTAGTGGCTCTTTCGCGCAAACAAAATTGTTTAGCGCATGTACGACCCGCATTGAACCATGTCGTGGCTTTGGAAGGTTAGCCCTTTCGAGTTTTCCCACCACATACCTCAAACATTGAGGTTGATTCACAAAAAATTAGGCACTATCGGTGCTAAATGTCTTGTGTTGAAACATTTCCCAGTGAATTCCGTCCAAGACAGGGAAAACTGTCACTTTTCCTCCTTTTTTCTTTGGAACGGAAAAGAAAAGAAAATCAGCAGTGTTGATTTTTGGAAGAGCTCAACTAGAGCTCTTAGATTCTTATGTCAAAACCAATGGTCAACTTGACCACATTTACGGGTTCAACCACAAAATTTTAAACGTTCCAAACGTTCCAAAAACGATGAACATAGAACTCCTCAACTTGAGGATTCGTTTGATGCTTGGAATCTCCAAAGTGCCACCTAGTGGTGTGTTCGGAAGAAAATCGGTCTTCCGTTTTTTCCTTTATAGCAAAACAGTTCAGGAAAATATTGGAGACATTCTCAAAATATTGTAGAGCTTAAACCGAGCTACGTGCCACTTTTTATGGCGGTCTATTCCGGGGTCAAACGAAGAGATATCTTGGTTTGCGTTGGCCAGCTCATGGCGCCCCATGAAGAAAAATTATTGAGTAAAATAATACTTGATTCCGTGCTGTCGGTGCACGGGGTGACATCCTCCCAACTGAGCCACAGATTTGTAACACTCGAAGTCACTGACAATTTATGGCGGAAAAATTGTGAACGTCGAATGCCCCCCAATGCCCGTGGATGCTGAGGTGAAGCGGCTGGCTTCTCCTCTGCCTCTCAGCATCCCGAGCACGAGGGGGGGGGAGGGGGGGACCCGCCCCGTCCGGGAGGGACAGATCCTCCCTTCTGCGCCATCGGCGCTTGAGGGAGGGGGAGAGGGAGAGGGGGAGCAACAGGCCCTTCTCCCTCCTTTGCGCAGTCGGCGCGTGAGGGGAGAGGGAAAAGGGGAGCACCCCCTCCTCCCTCAAATGTGCCGTTGGTGCATGAGAGGAGAGGGAGAAGGGTAGCAGCACCCCCTCCTCCCTCTCTTGCGCTGTCAACGCAAGAGAGGAGAGGGAGAGGGAGAGCAGCACCCCCTCCTCCCTCCCTTGCACTGTTGGCGCGTGAGAGGAGAGGGAGAGGGAGAGCAGCACCCCCTCCTCCCTCCCTCGTGCTCTCGGTGCGTTAGAGGAGAGGGAGAGTGATAGCAGAACCCGCTCCTCCCTCTCTTGCATCGTCGACGCATGAGAGGAGAGGGAGAGGGGGACTAGCACCCCCTCCTCCCTCCCTTGCGCCGTCTGCGCGTGAGAGGAGAGGGGGAGGGAGAGCAGCATCCCCTCCTCCCTCCCTTGCGCTGTCGGTGCATGAGGGAAGAGGGAGAGAGGGAGCAGATCCCCCTCCTGCTTCCCTTGCGCTATCGGCGCGTGAGAGGATACGGAGAGGGGGAGCAGTACGCCCTCCTCCCTTCCTTGCACCATCGGCGCGTGAGGAGAGGGAGGAGGATCATCACTGACCCTCCTTTTTTGGCGCCTTAGAGGCGAGGGAGGAAGGGCATACGGCCTTTCCTCCCTTACTGGCGCTGTCGGCGCCTGAAAAAGGAGAGGGGAGGGGCATCGCGTCCCCCTCCCTCCCACTCCAGCACTATCGGTGCGTGAGAGGGGAGGGAGAGCGGCGTAAGGCCTTCCCACCACGTACGGCCTCTTCGGTGTGGCACGGGCAATCGACCCGTCGGCCCGTCATCGGTCTCCGCTGTCGGGGAGCGTATTGGTGTGACAAAGAAGCGTGCTTCAAATTTTTTTTTTCACGCTCGGTGGGTCGAGGGCAGTCGTCCCTGACCTTGGACCTCAGGTCACAAACGAGAGGAAGCTGTCGATTAGAACTTCCGGCTCAAAGCCAACCCGTCGATCGGGCGGGCGGCATCTGCTTCTCTCATTGCAAACTTCCACACCGGAAAACGGAAAACGTTGTCCATAGATCGAGAGATCCGACGCAGGCATAGAGTTCAGATTTTTTTTCTAGCGGAAGCACTGGCTCTGATGCCAATATAACAAACGTGGTCTGTTTTGCGACTAACTACAGAACCAAAACGTAGGCCCTCGGAATAGTCGTCTCAGGAGGAGTAGCGAATGGTCGCCTTAGCCGTTTTGGCTGAGACGAACCGCGCCACAAACGGACAGGGTCGTCATAGGGCATTTTGTAAACATGCAACCTAAAACCCTATCGTTCCACGTGGCACGTCCACGTGGGAACAGGACCCTAGCGGCCAACTAGAGGAGAGGAGGAGTGACGCGATGGATCTTCCATCGCGACACTCCTCTTGCCTTAAATCCGGCCTATGGCCCGAATCCGGGCTAGAGTCGAACCAGACACTAGACCGAGATTATTTTCGGACCTCAACTCATCAAGACATCGGTCTCGAGCCCCGGAAACCCGGGAACTATGACTAAATGCCATTTTTAATTCAAACAAGGGGCAGGTGTTGCACGCAAAGCGTGCATAGGGTTATATGGTATCCGAGCAAAAGTATTCATATTGGTATCTCTTAAGAGGGTAAATAGTTGCCCGCAATCCGGACCACATAATCGAAGGTTTGCCATGAGAAATTACTTCATCCATGGAAACCAGAACTGGTTGAAAATGGACTACAAAACTGTTACCCGCATTTGTTCAAACTACCGTACTCCCGCCTAAATTCGCAAGGAAAACAATTCAAACCATTTCCGGACCCGGTAATTTACCCCTTGTATCTTTTTCCGTAACGATTGGAAATTAGTTTTATTCTGTATTCGAAAAAATGTGGAAAAAAACCCGCCGCGGGTATGTTCAGGATCTCCATGAGATTCCGCTCTGCCACCCAGGAACACTCCCGCGAGCATGAAACACGCTTGGACGTCGATGACTACCAAGCGTTTGGACTCGTTGATCTGCTCACTCGAGGTCGAGCGAGCAAAGTCGCTCTCTCGACCGGCCCCGACTGCGTCTACGGAGATGACATGGCTGGTCCACTTCGAATTTTCGTGGGCATATACTGGTTGCCCCCTATTCCAGAACGGCACAAAATTAGACCCCAGTTGTTCGAAATAGACTTAAAAAAAACACCTTCGTAAAAACACTCGCGAATTTAGGCGGGATTACGGTAATCTTTTTGTTCGCCCATTGTGTATGGTTTGGGCGAACTCTTCGTAAATTACATCAAGCTACGCTAGATTTTTTCCAGCTTGTGTGGATGAAAAAGCAAAAAGAAAAACACAACAAAACATTGAACGAATGCGCTTGACAGTATAGTATTATGTATAATAATTCACATATTGAAGAAGAACCTCAAAAGGCATTTCTTCTCTCTTTTCATGAATATGGGTTTATGTGATGATTAACTAATTTAAATTAGATCAATTTGTTCTTTTATCGTGAACATGCTAGTTTCACACGTCTATTATGAACTTCACTACATAAAACATGATCTTTGACAAATTTTGATGAATTTTGCATGTTTCCTTATGTTATAAAAAAAAGGTGACGTTATTACAGGCAGAATTAAATTTATTTACCTTCTTGTACGTCGGTGGTTGAATTTCTTTTCTTTCCATTGCATTTTTACCCTGTTTGAAGCCGGGTTCACGAGTATCAATAGTTAAGTATGACGACCAGTTCCGTGAAACAGGACAGGGCGAGGCCAAGGAGGAGCGACATAGAGGGGAAAAACTATTATTAAATTCCGTTCGCTAATGGACTGGAGGGCCTAAACGTACAGTCCTTACCCTTTTGTCCTGGCGTCGGACTGGTCATTCCGTACTATCCGGGGTCTGTCCGGACATCTCGGTAGATGTCCGTGATTTTGCTTTTCTTGGCTGCCCCGAGATAGGCGTCCGCGGACGTGAGTGGGCATACAGTCCGAATGATTATTGCACCCTGATTGCTGGATATGTCAGAAAAATGACCGATCCACCAATCACGATTTTGTTGAAGCATCTTTTGGCCACGAACCGATTGTAATAGGTTACTATGTAACCCAATAACCCAAAAATGGCTCATACGCTACAGTTGTTGCCATGAGAGAAGTCGGACGGAACAATACACAGACCAACTATCAATTGCGAAGTTGGGTCGACAAGGTAGTCGAAACGACGGTGGTGTTGTCGATGCACCATCAACGCCGCGATCAATATCACCGTCACCGTCACCCTCGCCGCCATGGTTGCGGCTGCAGGAGCTCGTCGCTTGCGGTCGCTCTCCTCTCTGCTGCCGCAAACCGCCGCGCTGAATCTTCGCCCGCTTGCTCCAACCGCTGCTGCCGCTACAGCAGCCGCACCCTCATCCGCTTGGCCTGCTGCGGCTGCTCCGCCTTTCGGTGCCCCGTTCACCCTAGCGAACAGCCCTATCGCCGAAACGGGCAGGGAACCTTCCAGTGCAGCAGCTGGATCATGCAGGCTGTCACCAGCGTGGGGCGCAGCAGGAGCACCAGAAGCAGCGGCAGCAGCACCAGCCGTTGCAGGAAGTGAAGCTGTAGGCGGTGCATTTGCTGCGTCGGCGGCGGTTGTGAGAGGAGCAGGCGGTAGAGTGGCATGGCTAGCGACGATGGCAACGACGACGACGACTGCTGCTGCTGCTGACGCCATCCTGAATGGAGTGCGCATGACGGATACTTGTGTGGAGGTAGGCGCACTGTGTGAAAATGAAGATGCGATTGACGGTGTGCGCATTTCTGCTCGCTTCCTTGTTCTTACTGGTTCAACAGTTTTCGTGAATGCTTGGCTGGTGAGATAGTGGCAAGTGGTGCGGCATGGTGTGGTGCTGTGTGGTGCAGTGGGGTGCAGTGCGGTGCGGTGCATTGCATTGCATTGCATTGCGGTCCGGTACTGTTCGGTGCAGGTGCGGTGCGGCGCAGCGTGGCGCAGGGCAGTGCCGCGCGGTGCGGCATGGTGCGGTGCGGTGCGGCACGGTGCGGTGCGGTGCGGCATGGTGCGGTGCGGTGCGGCA
>SZWC01000084.1:632618-649837 GCA_023375785.1 Penium margaritaceum
TCCCAAAAGCGCCAGGCTTTGGAGAAGGGAGAGATGCCCAGGAAGATGCAAAGGTGTCCACGCGGAGAGAGCTTGCCGTCTCGTTGGTCCGAGGGGATCCACACAGAGGCAAGACACCCCCAGACCCGGGCAAGCCGAAGATCAGCACGCTGTCCAGTCCAGCGCTCAAAGGGAGTGACTGTGTGAGGGAGAGGGCCGTGAGGGACACGGTTCCAGACCCAGGTCATGTAGCACATGGCCTCGAAGGCAAAGAGGGGCGACTGCCCGGAGGCAGAGAGGAGAGATCGGACCCCATCGGCAAGGGTGCGGTTCCAACGTTCAGAAACCCCATTTTGTTGGGGTGTGTAAGGGGCAGAGGACTCGAGGCGGACACCACGAGACGTAAGAAAGCGAGAGGTGGGGCCAAAGAATTCACCTCCACGATCACTGCGAAAGACTCGTAACGAGCGCCCACAGGCACGCTCAGCCTGTGGGAGCCAGGACTCTAGGACATCAGTGACATCGCTCTTGTGATGAAGGGCAAAGACCCAACGGTAGCGAGAGAAGTCATCCGTCAAGCACAGGACGTAGTGGCCAAGACCACCAAGAAAGTCATGAGACAGCGGACCCATGACGTCCGCATGAACCAGGTCAAGAGGGTGAGTGGTTGTTGACTCAGACAAGGAAAAGGGAGAGCGGTGCATCTTTCCACTAGCACAGTCCAGACAAGTGGATGAACAAGGGGGTGCAAACGTGGCAGCGTCAAGCCCAAGAGCAGGCTGAAGGCGCAGTAGGCGCTGGATGGCAGCAGTGTGGATGTGACAGAGGCGACGGTGCAAGAGATCAGCATGATCAGGAGACAAGGAGTGGGTGACATGAACGAATGCAGAGGCAGCGGAAGATGAGGGCAAATTGAGGGGGACACGAAACAGGCGATTACACCGCATGCCACCAAGAACAAAACGGCCAGATGAGCGCAGAGAGATTGAGGCCAGTCCACGGCTGGAGGAGAAATCCATGCCCTGGTCATCAAGGGTGGTCACGGAGAGGAGACTGACTTCCAGGTCAGGCACAAACAACACGTCAGATAGGTAGACAGTGCCACCAGGACCAACAAAACGTACGACCCCAACACCTTGCACAGGTAGCAGCTGGCCAGAGCCAGTGCGAACAGAGCGCACGGATTGAACGGGACCGAGAGAGACAAAGGAAGAGCGACAATAAGTCATGTGATGAGTGGCACCTGAATCAATGATCCAGAGGCTTGGGGATGCACGAGTGGACGGGAGAACAAGACAGACTGCGACAGTACCACGAGTAGACGGCGGAGACGAAGGGCCAAAACGTGTGGGAAAGGTGCATGACTGCCATTCCTCAACCGACTCGCAACTTGCAGGCAAGTCCCCTTGAACGCGACCAGAGGTGGCACCCCGAAGGGTGGCCTCAGACTCACACACAGACGAACAGCACTGGCCACTCATACTCTCACCTCCCTGAGAGAGAAGATGGAGAAGCTCGGCGAGGCGGCGCTCAAGGTTGCGCTCCTCATCACGACGATTGGACGAGCGTTCAGAGGAACGGTCAGAGGAGCGATCAGAGAAAGTCCCATCGTCACGACTCCAGTGAGGTACGTGGTAGTGTGAAGATGGTGGGCCGTAGTACGGAGGGCCGGAGGGAGGAGGTATCCAGCCCCAGGGGCTGGGTGCAGCGGGAGTTGGATGTAGTGGTGCAGATGTGGTTGAGAGCGCAGCAGAGGACGAGGAGGAAGAGGAGACGGTTACTACTGCGGCCGCCGATGAGGCAGTGGCACCAGTGCGGGCCCAATGAGCGCGCATGGAGGAAGCCAACCGTGCATGGTCACGAGGGGCAGGGCATTTTGGTGCAGAGTGACCAGATGCACCACAGTTCCAGCAAGTGACATCTGTAGTGGGAGCTGCATTCTTGCTACCGCGGCCACCCCCACGGCCTTTGCCTCCACGACCACCACCACGAGTGGATCCACCACCCCCACTGCGGGAGACACCCTGTGTGGAGTGTGCAGCTGACTATGTGGATGAGGTGGAAGAGGAGGCTGTGGCAGGGGAGGAAGAGGAGGCGGTGGTGATGGCTGCGAGGGCGGCACGGTGCATGCGCTTGTTTTGCAAAGCATTCCACCAGTCGGTGAGACGTGAAGTAGTGAAGTCAAAGAGAGGCCCAATCCCAGGTGGAGAATCAGGTGGGACAGACTCAGAAGCAAGACGCTCGAGCTCTGACTGAGAGACATGCAAATGCAGGTCTGCGAGTTCAGGAATGAGACCTGCGACGATGGAGAGACAGGCAGAGAGAGGTCCAGGTGCGGCTTTGCCAAGATCGCGCAGCAGACGTAAGCTACGTGCCCAGTATTCATCTGCTGTTTCGTCTGCGCGCATTTGCAAGGTGTTGAATTGCACTGTGAGGGCGCTTTGGGCCGCATGGCCAGTGACGGTTTTGCGGCGGCGGATGAGGGCATATGCACCGATGGGATCTGCTGGCGTGCCGCGAGAGGGGTCAGCGTTGTACGTACCAATGTCGTCAAGAAGACTTTCTGGGCCAGCGTTGATGAGTGCTCTCACGGAACGAGCGGCCTCAGTGGGCTGCGGCACAAACGGTGATTTTGCCGGCGAGTAGTATTGCCAGAGAAGCTCACCCTGGGCCCACGCGCTAAAGCGTGTTTCCCAGGAAGTGAATGTGAGCTTGGGCGTGAATTGTGGAGGCGGAGTTTCAAAGTCCTTCTGGCGTGCTGGTAGCACAGGGCGGACAAAGGCTGAAGAGGAAAGAGCTGGAGAGGAGGAGTTGGCAACGGCACCACCAGAAGGAGCTGATGAATCTGCCGAACCAGATTCTGTGGCGGGAGGCACTGCAGCAAATGCGGGCATGGACCGCAACTGTTCTAACACTAGAGCAGCAATGGTGGCAGCAAACTCCTCTTTTGATTCCTGCCCCCGATGGAGCTCATCCTCTGCTCTACGTCTCTCCGCCTGTGCCTCACTAAGGGCGGCCTGGAGGGCCTCTATGGTCTCCTCTGGTGCAGGCATGATGTGAAGACAAACTCAAGCCTANGCTGGTAGCACAGGGCGGACAAAGGCTGAAGAGGAAAGAGCTGGAGAGGAGGAGTTGGCAACGGCACCACCAGAAGGAGCTGATGAATCTGCCGAACCAGATTCTGTGGCGGGAGGCACTGCAGCAAATGCGGGCGTAGACCGCAACTGTTCTAACACTAGAGTAGCAATGGTGGCAGCAAACTCCTCCTTTGATTCCTGCCCTCGAAGGAGCTCATCCTCTGCTCTACGTCTCTCCGCCTGTGCCTCACTAAGAGCGGCCTGGAGGGCCTCTATGGTCTCCTCTGGTGCAGGCATGATGTGGAGACAAACTCAAGCCTAGGAGTGGATTGAGTGAGAAGTTGTAAGATGCAACTGAGGGAGGGTGTGAGTATGAGTGTTCTGCTCACCGCGAGGAAGAAGGCTGAACAGCGGCGGCACCACAGCAGAGGCTGAGGAAGAAAGGACAGCCACCCACCCGGCCACCGCAACAGTGAGGCAGAGAAGCCCCGTCGCCGTGGCACCAGCAACTGCAGCTGAGGCTGATGCGATCAGAACGATGGTGGTGACGTGTGATGGTGCATCACGAGGGGCACCAGTGGGCGTCAGTACTGTGGCTGCGGTGGACGCTCCGATGGAGCCGACTGAGCTGGAGGTGATTTCTACTGCTGTGGAGGCTGCGGTTGCAATAGACGCTGGTGCTGCTGTGATCTGAGTGGCGATATTGGCGGCCGCTTCGGCCAGTAAGGTGAGAGAAGCAGCTGTCTGTGTGTATGCTTCAGTTGCTCGACCGACCGCCGTCTGTGCAGGAGCACGGCAGGCCCTAGCTGTTGCTGCGAAGGTAGCTGCGGCACCAGCAGCAGCGTCAAGAATGGCGCCAGCCAAACTTATGGAATCGGTGTGCAATGGGAGAACGGGAATGACGCCAGGGACCTCGGGTGCAGTGGAGGCATCAGCTGAGCCTGCAGCGGTAGGGAGAGGTTCGTGGGCAGCAGGTGCAGACGAAGGAGTTGTGGCAGGTTCGACAGGCTCAGAAATACTAGTAGGTTGCATCATGGGAGAGAGAGGTGGTGATGGTGGGAGGTCATCCGGTGTGTAGACCTGTCGATCAATCTCTGCTTCTTCCCGTTCGCGTTCGGCATCAACGTCGTCCTGCCAGTACGTGTGATCAAGCATACGCACCCACTGTGCCACGTCGTCCGCCAGTGTGTGAGACTGAGAGGTCCACCACTGTGGTTAACAGACGTTCAGTGGTCACCCTGCACTGGAGAGGATGCAGGGTTGCGCGGTGAAGAGAGCTGCTCAGAGCGAGAAGCTGCGGGGGCGACTGCGAAGGCCGTTTACGCGAGAGGCTTGCCAAGAGAGTTGGTGACTGAGAGAGGTGCTGCTGAGAGACGGCAGCAGGGGTACCAGCGGAGAGAGAGAGGTCAGCTGAAGATGCTGGGCAACTAGGGTTGGTGACTGGCCCGAAGCAGTCGCAACACGACCGAGAGTGGCTGAGGATAGATGCGCGCAGCTGAGAGTAGCCGCGGGTGACCCAGAGCGGCGGTGAGTGGCCGAGAACAGCCAAGAACGCCCAACACTGATCACAATGGACTCGAAGAGCGAGACGATGTGAGTACGCAAGACTGCGGTGAGGTGGCGATGAGTGGAGATGACTCGCGTCTGCTGTGAGGTCCGGCAGGTGGTGCTTGACCTAACTTGCTTGGATGTACATTGAACCAGCGACCAGGATCGTGTGAGTAGTGGTGAGATGTCTCACCTGCTCTGATACCAGAAGTTGCGGGTAACCTTCCTAAGTCACACGTGTTAGACCAGCCATGAACACGCAGGAGACATGCCACGCCATGGATGCGGAAAGCTTGCTTCACTTTGTTCGGTACAAACAAGACAAGAGTAAGGGGGAGCGAGAGTGACTAAGTCAACCGGTGAGCGTGCCTCGCTCCGGGCATCACGCCTGAGCGAGTACACACCGCCACCCGGGGGTCGAGCCCGACCGTTTGGGTATTAAACTCACGGCGGCTACTCACCAATGCACGGGAAAACCCGGCACAGTGGTCCCCTAAGGATCAGCACCCGGGAAATGCAGCTCCCCCAGAAACATCCAACGCAAGCAACATGATGCAGTGCACGGCAGTCAGAGTGTACGGGCCCTAGCATCTTCCACATCACAGAGTCATGAGAGGCACAAGGAGTTAGACGATGGCAAGAAGTGCCTCAGAGGAAGCCCTTGGGTGAAGCTGCAGTGGTTGCCAGAAAGCATCAAAGACCTCTGCCATAGCTGTCACGTCTGTTGCTTCCCCAGGTTGAGCCATGTCATTCAATCTGTGCAATGAGGTGCACAGTGTGTGATGGGCAAGAGAGCACAGAGTTATGAGTGGCCAACGAACTTCAACACCGAGCACTCGGCATGTACTAAGGGCAGCTACTCACCATGGTTCACTATTATTCTGACCAGCACCTAAGGATCAGTACCCAGGTGGCAGAATAAGTCTCCCCTAGAAATGCCACATACAATTTGGAGACAGCTCTGGCATCCTAAAGCATCAAAGAGCCAGAGGCTCGTGCGATTAAAACCACCAGTGAGTCATGGAGAATACACGTCATGTGGCCACAAGCCACTGCTTGAGTGTGCTGCTACTGCTAGTTGAGTGTGCGAACTTCACCATGGTGCTAGAAATCCTAGACTAGTGCGACGTGTTGAGGCTGCAACATCGCTGGAGTAGGTATGGCCCCACGCTCGTTGCTTTGCTCTGCTGCCCCCCTCTGCTGCTCTGAGTCTGTGAGAGAGAAAACTTCGGGCTAAGGAGTTTGCGCCAGAAAGGCAGACAAAGCTGGAAAGAACTGATTAGCAACTGAGAATACACAACAATGGGAGACCCCTCCAAGAAGTAGCTCTACCTCACCTCCGTAGAACTTGTTCCTCAGCTTACCAGCCAATCAGAAAAATGACCTGTTTTCTGGCAGGCGGGGTTTTTCCGGTGAGCCCTGCCAGACAGCTAACAGCCCGAAACCCGGGCATCGTCTGTTTTCCCTGAAAACTGGACCATATCAATATACCCACGCTGCGAACGCAATCGTGCGATCAAAATCATCCAGAAAAATAGCGGCAAGGAGTTATGGCTCTCTAAACCCGGGTAGCGTCTAGGCTAGTCCCCGGTTACAACAGTGCCCGAATAACATGAAACTCGGACCCTGAGCAGAACATGACGTTGCAAGTGCAACCGTGCAGACAGATCTAGCACAGGACGCGAGCAGATAGCATCTGCGGTGGTAGTGACCGCCAGCGGCGTGACCGCTGAGGAGGCCTGCCAATGGAGCTGAGCACGTCATGCGTCTGAGGGAAGAGGCTCCAGCAAACTACGTACAGACCTCAGCGTGCGTCGGCTCCACCGGATGACACTCCAGCAGCATTGCGTCTCGCCGTCAGTCATGTCCACGCCGATGTACACAAGCCAGGAGGACACAACCGAGAACAATGAGAGATGCGCAAAAATCAACACTCCCCCATGACTCACAGGCGCAGTGCACATGTACGGGCAGCGAGCACATCGACCAAGCAGGTAAGACTCCCCCAGGACAGGCAATACGCGAGCAGGGGTAGAGAGAGCAACTCACGGACGCACACCGACCGCACTCACAGCCTTCTTGAACGAGTCGCGCTTAAATGGCTTGGTCAAGAAGTCAGCCAACTGACGTGCTGTCTCAACCCACACAATACTCACGCTACCGTCGTGCAACAACGAACGTACATAGTGATGCTCAACATTGATGTGCTTTGTGCGTGTGTGATGCACACCGTCGTTTTTGACGATGGCCATGGCACTCTCATTGTCACAGTGCAACGTGATGGACGCAACAGACTGACGCAACTTGGACAACAAATGACGCAACCACATGCTCTCACACGCACCAGAACCAAGAGCCACATACTCAGCCTCAGCATTGCTGCGTGCAATGCAGCCTTGCTTGCCACTACGCCAAGACACAGCCGTGCCGCCAACAAGAAAGATTCAGCCAGTGCGGGTCTTGCCGTCCGGGCTGCCAACCCAGTCACCGTCAGTGTAGCCCACTGCGACAACGGACGGCTGCCGACGTACATGAGGCCTCGTCGTGGAGTCGATACGACATAGCGCAGTACGCGGATCTTGGCCTCAAATGGAGGTGACATGACTCCTGGGAAAACTGGGCCAGGAACGCGAACGCGATGTCTGGTCGCGTCGTCATTGCCAGGAACATCAGTGACCCGATGACTCTCAGATACGTGGTCACGTCAACGAGCTCCCCCACAACGACTAGTCGAGGCTCTTCAGCTTTGCATGGCCATCGGGCGACATGGGTGAGGACGCGCTCGGCATGAGGGACAGGGCCTTGGCGAAGCGAGCAAATAGGGTCTCGACGTAGGCGGCCTCGTGGATGTGCAGGATGTCCTGGGAGTGGTCGTGCTCCAATTCCTTGCCCAGGAACACTTGGGCAGGCCCGAGGTCATTCATCAAGCAGGCAGCGTGCAACAGGTCCTTGAAGCGCTGGATGGTAGCTACGTCCGGCGACCAAATGAGGAGGTCTTTGACATAGACTAGGACGGCGACAAAGGGCTGGCCTCTCAGGCTGACGAACAATGCGGGGTCTGCAGTGCTGCGAAGAAGGCCGTCGCTCAGAAGCGTGTGACTGATCTCCTGGTTCCAGCAGCGAAGCAAATGCTTCAGGCCATACATGGCCTTCCACAGTCTCCAGACCCTGTAGGTGCCGTCGTCGAAGCCTAGAGGTTACACCATGTAGAATTTCCTCACCTTCCAGTGAGCCATGGAGAAAGGCGTTACGTCCATCTGATGCAGCTCCCACCCATGCTGGACAACCAGACTGAACAACACCCGGCTAGTGGAGAACCGGCCCACCGGATCGAAGATCTGGTCGTAATCGACTCCAGGGACCTGAGCAAACCCCTTGGCCGTAAGACGGGCCTTGTACTTGTCGAGGGATCCGTCGCGCTTCCACTTGTGCCGGAGGACCCACTTGGCACCGATGGCCTTTCGGCCAGGGGGAAGGTCGACGAACTCATTGTCCTGATGTTGCCGGATGGCGGCAAGCTTGTCTGCACATGCAGCCTCCGAGTGTGCAGCCTCAGGAGAAGCCCGAGCCTCGCTTAGGGTGGCAAGGTCCTCCGGGCGTACCGTGGGGCGGATGGTGAGGGCGTGCGCGTCCCGAGCCCCAGGTGGTATGCGCGTGAGCGTGGCCGTGACGACGTGTCGGTGCTCCTAATGGAGCATGACATAGCCCAGTTCCGAGCCCGGGTGGAGATCTGCAATGACAGCCAGTGTGGCCAAGCCAAAGGGCCTTAGTGCCAGAGTCCCCACTCATGACTGTGGGAGTGGGTCTGCCGAGAGGCGAGGAGTCTCGTGGGGCGACAGGGGGTCGTGGCGCGAGAGGGCACGGGACGGCGACCTGTGTGCTCACTGATGGCCTGGGTCGGAGGGTCCCGCCTGGGCCACGTGTGTAGCGTGGCCGGGCGGGAGGCGGAAGAGAGGGAGCGGCTGGGAGTGATTCGATCGGTGTCTCGGGCGCATCCTGAACGGCGACTCTGCAAACGGTCCAACCGATGCGGACGGGGCCGTCGGCCTCGCCTCGGAGGAGTCAGCTAACACGAAGGGGCCAACAGACATGGACGCGGCGGCCGGCCCGGAGGGGCCTACGGACACGGACGGGACGGCTGGTCCGGAGGGGCTAGCAGATACAGATGGGACGGCCGGCCCGCAGGGGCTAGTAGACACGGACAGGGCGGTTGGCCCGGAGGGGCCAGCGGACGCAGCCGGGGCGGCTGGCCCAAAGGGGCTAGCAAACACGGACGGGGCGGCCAGCCTAGAGGGGCTAGCAGACACGGACAGGGCGGTTGGCCTTGAGGGGCCAGCACACGCAGACGGGGCGGCTAGCCCAGAGGGGCTAGCAGACACGGACGGGGCGGCCGGCCCGGAGGGGCCAGCGGGGGCAGACGAGGCCGCTGGCTCGGAGGGACCAATGGGCGATGTGTCGCCCGGAAGTGGCAGGACGGAGGACAAACTCACCACTCCCCCACGTGACAGGAGAGACATCAACAAGCCGGAGCGAACAAGGTCACAAGGAAATAGCTCCTCAACAAAGAGGGCATCCCGGGACTCGACGATGCAGTGTCGGGAGGGATCCTTGATGCGCCAGACTTTTGACTGACGCGAGACACCAAGAAAGGTACAGGGACGCCCGCAGGGGGCGAGCTTGCCGCCCTGCTATAGGATGGGCAACCACACTATGGCCACACAACCCTAGACACGAGCTGGGCGGAGGTCGGCTCGCTGGCCACACCAGTGCTGTATGGTGTGGACTGGTGGGGAAGGGGTCCGTGGGGAATTCGGTTCCAGACACACGTCATGTAGGCCATGGCCTTGAGGTAGAAGCCATCGAACAGACCGGATTCGACCCGCATGGTACGCACGGCGTCAGTCATGGTGTGGTTCCATCGCTCGGAGACGTCGTTCTGGACGGGTGTGTGAGGTGCCGATGTCTTGTGACGGATCCCGCGGGAGGAAAGGAAGGTCGTGATCTCATCCATGAATTCACCGCCGCGATCAGAGCGAAAGCAATGAAGGGGACGGCCGCACTCGCGTTCCGCACCGACGAGCGAGTCCCGAATGGTGGGAGCGACATCACTCTTCTGTCGAAGGCAGAAGACCCAGCGATAGCGGGAGAAGTCGTCGGTGAGGCTGAGGACATAGCGTCCGTGCTCCCCGATAGACTCCGTGGGAAAAGGGCCCATGATATTGGAGTGGAACAGGTCGAGAGGGGCGGACGCACGAGAGGCCGACAAGGGGTAAGTCGAGCGGTGCATCTGCCCTGTGCGCAGTCACTACACTAAGTGGGACATGGCATGGGGAAGGAGGCAGGGTCAAGGCCCGTGGCTGGCAAGATATGGAGCATGCTGTCGATGGCGGCCGAGTGGATGTGGTAGAGGTGGCGGTGGAGAAGGCGGGAGTGTAGCGGGGAGAGCGCGCTAGTGACAAATACGTGGCCAATGTTGGCTGAGAACGAGGAAAGACGAGGGACGTGCCACAGGTTGTCACGAGCGGCGGCGTGCATGATGACACAATCGAACGGACGCAACGACACAGTGCCAACACCACACGAGTGCAAGACATCCATGCTCATGCGGTCGAGGGAAGTGACAGACAGGAGGCTGAGCTCAAGACCAGGGACGAAGAGGACATCGGTCACGAAGACGTCCCCAGCGGGACCACAGAAGCGAACAACGCCGACGCCACGCACAGGTAACACTTGGCTAGAACCCGTTCGAACACCAGATACATCAGCAACGGGACCAAGGACACTGAAGGCCTCACGTGAGGCTGTCATGTGATGCCTGGTCCCAGAGTCAATGATCTAGGTCTCGGTCGGATCCTGGATCGGCGTCGCCAAGTCGCTAACCAACACAAGGCAGTGAGCGAGTGACGCAGACGTTATGGACGAGGGCGCGAACCGAGACTGCCAGTCATCCAGCCATGTGACATCATCACAAAGAGGAGCAGGAGAGGGCATGGACGAGGATCTGGGACATGACCGCAACTCAGTCTCTGTCATGCAGGGCGGGGCAGGGGAACACGTGGTGACGCAACTCGCACTTCCTTGGGGAGGAGGACGAGGGAGTCCGAGCTGGAGTGCGATGAACTGTTCCAACAGGCGCTCGTGGGTGGAGGGTCCAAGGGAGTAGACCGACAGCGGCGTGTCGGTGCCTGAGCCCGGGAGGGAGGAGTTATGCGCCAATGACGGAGGGAGGGGCGCTGACGGCTGTGGATGGTGTTGCTATAGGGCCGGTGACGGCAGGGCAGGTGCGGCTGTCGGAGGGGTGGAACTGATAGGGGGGGTGGACATTGTAGGTGTGGTGACAGCCACGGCGGTGACGGCGAGACGAAACACACACAGGCGACACATGGTGGCGATGACGCGCGCCTCGTCCGTCAGAAGCGGGCATGTATATCACCTGTGTCCTGGCTGGCCACAGTTGTGGCAGACCGGGCCGCCCCCACTGACACCGGTCCTCTGCTGCTATGGGCCCTTGCTCTTCTTGCCCCTACATTTCTTCTTCCTCGAGGAAGAGGATTCGATGGAGGCAACTGCTGTGGAAGCGGCGACGGCCACGGAGGCGACGGCCGGGAAGGCAACGGTCTCAAAGCGTTGGAAACGTGACTCCAGGCGAGCCTCCTCAACTTTGAGGAAGAGCTCGTAGGCACAGGGCATGAGGGTGCCTTGAGTCGCCATTGTAGCGAGAACATCCTGACTGTAGTTGACGAAGACGTCAGCAAACAGGTCGGTGGCACCGTGCTTGATGGTGAGGAGCGCCGCCAAAGGGGGTGGAACAACGCCGCCGAGGCGTCTAAGGATGTCCTCTGGCCGTTGCCAGTAGGTGGTGACCGACTCCGTCGCCCCCATGTGGAGAGAGTTGAACTCCTGGAGCAGGTGGCAGGTTTCGGCCTCACTGGAGAGGCGATGGGGACGCATCAAGACGTGCCATACGGCTGCGGGGTCCGGAGTTCTTCCAATGGTTACATCACCGAGGAAGGGTTCGAGGGCGAGACGCGCTGATGGAGGGGCGACCGGGATGAGAGCGCGGACAGTGCGACCGGCGTCATGTAGTTTGTCGGCATGGTCGGGCTCGTACGGGAAGTTGTAGTACGGCCAAAGGCCCTCGCCCTGAGCCCAGATCCGGAAATTGAGCTCCTTGCTCCGGAATTGGTCGCCGGCCTAGAGCGGTAGCGGCGGGGACTCAAATTCCTTTGGCCAGTGGCCAGCACCCAGAGTGGGGCCAAGGACCGACGCTACTGTCTGTTGCTGGCGCTGTGTCTGTTGTTGCGCCAGGTAGTGCGTGGCGGCAGAGACAACAGGACTGGCATGACCGAGAGGGAGGAAGGGAGGAGGAGCGTTCCCATGGCTCTGCGGTGTAGACAGCCACAACACCACAAGCTTCTATGTTAGCACGGCGAGCTGCTAACGAATGGCGGCCAGTGGGTCCGAGGGCGTGCTGTTGCTACTGGCGATGATACTCGTGGGTTGCTGCTGCTTCTGCTGTAGCTGTTGTTGCTGCTATTGCTGCGGTTGTGGCTGATGCAGTGGTTGTTGTAGTGGCGGCTGCTATTGTTGCTATTGCTGCTGCGGCGGCAACTACTGTTGTAGCTGCTGCTGTTGCTGCTGCAGCTACTACTGCTGCTACTGTAGCTGATGTTACTGCTGCTGCGACTGCTGCTGCTACTGTTATGGCTGCTGCTGCTACTACTGGTGCTGATGTAGCGGCTGCTGCTATTGCTGCAGCTGCTGTAGTTGTTGCAGCTGCTGGAGAAAAGGTGGACCAAGGGGTCCTCCAGCAGAGGAGGATCTTGCCCCGTTGGGGCTTTCAAGCATGGTGAGCATAGTGTGTGCTCCTTTTGTTCTCTTTTTTTTGTGTTTTTTACTATGGGTTGCTGACATCAGTAGTGATGTTAGAAGTGACGTCAGCCGAAGATGGCTGACATCAGCAGTTATTGCGGATGCGCTACTGTTGCTGCTACTGTTGTTGCGGCTACCGCAACTGCTGCTGTGCTACTGCTGTACTGCTCTTGTAGCGGCTACTTTCGCAACTGCTGCCACGGTGGTTGCTGTAGCTGCTATGGCTGCGGTGCTGCTGCTGCTATGCAGCTGCGCTGCTGCGTAGCCGCGGCTGCTGGTACGGTTGCTGTTGTGCAGCCGCCGTGGCTGTGGCTGCGGCTGCCACCGCTGCTACTGCTTTGGTGTTGCACAGTTGCGCTTTGTAGCTACGGTTCATGCTGCCGCTGCGGTTGCCGCTCTGGCTGCTTTTGCTAGTGCTGCAGCTACTGCTACGGCTGCTACTACGACTGCTGCTATGGCTGCCACCGCTGCTGCTCTACGTGGCTGTGCAGCTGCGATAACACAACAGTGGCTGCAGATGCGGCTGCTGTTGTGCAGTTATTGTTGCTGATGCTGTTGTTGCGGTTGTGGTCGCAGATCTGCGGCACAGATCTGCGGTGCAGATCTGCTCAGTTCTGTAGTGCAAATCCGCTGTTGCTGCTGCTGCGGCTGCGCTACTTCCACAGTAGAGGGGAGAGGGGGACAGACGGGGACACTTTCCTCGTCTGTGGCACCGTCGCCGCGTGCGTCGGCCGTCACAGCGTCGCTCGTCATGTTGCCGGCTTCGAGCCCGCCAATGCTACCGACGTCGCGGGGTTAGTGCTGCCGAAAAAAAAATGAGAGCATTTCCCCCGCGTCGGGAGCGTTTTGACGATGCCACCTGGCTTGGCTAACTCTGCAAGGAAAAATGTAGCAGATTGTTTTGCTACACGGGCGCGTTTCTAGGACCTCCGGCATTGACTGGGACCTCTATGCCTCGCTGATGCTAAAACAGAAACGATGTATCCGACCCTCGCTCGCCATGCTCGATCAGCGGCATGCTTCGCTGATCGAGCATCACGACAAGGGTCATGTGACCGTCGCTCGATCATGACAGTCACTCCATCGCGATTGAGCGAAAGCACCCATTTCAATATTTGGAATCTTTTTTCATGTTAGTCAAACAACCCCTAGTTTGCAGGAAAAAATACTTTCAAACCCAACCCCTCTTTACATTCGGGGTTGAGGATTTAACTTTTGGGGGGGATTTGGTTTTACCCACCATTTGGAAAAGTTCTGTGCAGGTTACCCACTATTGCCCACTTTTCGGCAGAGGCCTTCTGTTCTCCCCACGGATTTTAATCGGTGTGCACTGTGTCCGAAGTTAAAAAAAGAAGCACCCTTCGAGCTGACTCCAATACCCACTTTGGACATGCACTCGTCACTAAACATGATGAGCAGATGTCCAAGGCTCGTGCTCCTAGACATCGCGAATCATGCAGAACGGGGCCCACATCATCCTTGTTCCAAGTGACATTGGCTATTGAAGGCCTATAATCTCACCTTTTGAAATGTTCTTTCATTCCTTCGTTTAGAAATCGTTCCACCATGCCCATAGAAAACCACCATCGGATGTTCGACGACAATAGATTAGGTCATACTACTCCTCATTGTTGAGGGACTATTCTCTTTGAGAATAAATAGACGACACGATCTTGACCGGCCACATGGATCGAACGGTTTGAATTTTTCACATCCTACGATGGAAACATTGGAGTTCTATCTCCTAATCTTTGTAGAGTTCCCGAGACGAAAAGATGGGTGCGAGCTCGTCGCCCTTGCTTCTTTTGCTCCATATCTCGTGCAATACGTGAGGAAAAACCTTGCATCGGAAGGCTCAAAATCAGAGCCCTGTAAGCTCTATAAGCTTCCATTTGACTAATGCGTGTCGCACTATGCATTGCACGCCGGAAGAACGGAAGAAAGGTCGACGTGGTCGTCTGCGTAATATTTTCAAAAGAGGTCAATTGACGAAAGTGAATTTGTGCCAATGAAGTCGATCGAATAAGCGATAAAAACCTTGAGCTGTTAGATCCTACGATCCTACAAACCGCGACTAACCGTGTTAACAAAGAGACGTATGTTGGTATAATTGATATGTGCAATACTCATGTTAGAATCATACTCAAGAATTTTTCTACGGAGAAATACTACATTCTAGTATGTACGAAATGTTCAGTGATTAAGTAGAGTATCTTAAGGTTGACGAACTGCCGTCCGATAGGACACTGTAATGTCTCACGATGCGAGCTAAATCTCTACAACGATCAAAATACGACCTTGTTAAACGCTAGCTATCGACACTTCAAAGAAAGGGGCCGACGTCGTCGGCCTCGCTTCCGTCGTTCCGACGTGCGATGTCGCGTGCAGTATTTTGTTTTCCGCGTAGTGTGCAAAACAGTTAGTGGACCACCACTCGACCATACTCAAGCACGGTTGCCCGTGTCGGCAGGCGAACCCCACTAGCTGCATGCAAGAACGGGCTCAACAAAGCGAAACTGGCACGTTCTGGAGAAGACATCGAACGGAAACTTCCAAATAAGCACCCTAATCAAAACCAACTACATAAGGCGACCATGTGCTTCAATACTTCTTTATCAAAAAATTAAAATATCACACTTATGCAATTGAATTCCCCATCGCATCCCATTTAAAGAAAAAGAAAAAAAAAATCCGCGATGAATCCACGGAATCTTAAAAAATGATTGCTATAACACCCACCGTTCTAAGAACATGCATAAAATACCAGAATTCTAGTCATGATTTTTCAGAAGTGGGCAACACAGTCACGGTTAATCGGTATTCAGGTTTTGTGGACAAGGTGGTCTATTGTTAAAACCAGTGGGTAATCGGGAAGGCCGACGCTCAAAACATGGGTAAAAGGGAATCATTCCGTTTGTTTTTTGTGCGGGCATCGGCTGGGCCCCGTGATAGCGTAGGGTTTCTCGGACGCCCTACGCAAACCCAACTCAAACCCCTCCCTTAAACAATCACAGACACCTCAAAAGAGGGGCTTGTCATTGTTCGAGGAGCTTGATGACATCAGCATTCCGACGTTGCATTTCATGCAGTGACCACATACCTTTCTTTGTGGATACGTCGTTTCTTTTTTCGACCTGTGGATATAGCTGCTTTAATTTGGTCCGTACTGGGTATGCCGTTCTTAATTTAGTAGGTGCGGGCACGCCAGCTTAAAATTTGCACATGGTGGGTATCTAGATGCTAGGTCCTTTCCATTTCCATTTTCATTTCTATTTCCATTTCCATTACCGATTTCCATCTCCATTCCCAATTTCCATTTCCCTACTCCCGATTGGCACACATGTGCCAACTGCTTGGTTTGCGACTTGCATAGACGCGAAGTGACGGAACCAAATCGCGATGATGGCAGGTACCTGTTTTGGTAGCCAGTAAACTAGAAATGTCGACTTTGGATTTTTATGTCTAGTTTATGCCTATTTTCAAGCCGCATATTGCGAGGACCTGCTATCGTCGGAAACCAGTCTCACATTATCTCTTCTATCGAACGACTAGACAGCGATGCTAATCGACGATGACCTTTGTGTCCTTTGTGCGGGTTTGACGAATTTAGTCTTAGGCACACCCGCATTTCTTCTGTTGAAAGGAACATTACCCTAAAATGATCGCCGGGCGTCGTCGTTCAGCGAGGGAGAGGGAGAGTGGCGAAAGCCAGTCACTGGCTCTCGCCACTCACTCGCTTCTCACTTCTGATTGGCTTGTGTTTTGTGTGGTGCATTCCTGGTTCGTCAATTCATGTTGGGTCGATACATTCGTCCGGTGCCGGAAAAATCGATGCCAAGACTCGCCTGTTTTGTTGTTTCTTGCTCCATGTTTCATTTTTTTTAGTCCATCTTGATGTATGTCTTCCCCCCATCACATTGACATCCGATGAGATGGCGATTCCAGAATAGGCCTCTCCGATCATCCAAGAGGCGGCACGGTAGCATCCAGCAACGAATCCCAAGAGGAGGGAGTCCGCGTCAAAATGTGGGTCGAACACAGCACCCTGCAGAAATTTATCCATTCCCGATTTCCATGTCCATTTTCATTGCCACTGCCATGGTGGGCATGGGCATGGACATGGGCGCGGACGTGCTCGCCATGCGCCTGCCCACCCGCGCCACACTGCCACGCACGCCACCTCGCCGCCTCCTCCACACCACCCGCCGCCACGAGTGTCTGCGCAACCTGCTGTGCCTGCCATGCTGCGGCCTCTGCCGTGCTCCCGTGGCAACGTCGGCATCAGCAGCGGTGGCGCAGCAGGCCGCAGTGTGCGGGATTGGGACAGCGCGGCCACGCCTGTCGAAGTCAATGGCAGCAGCTCGCTTGCTGCGGCTCCGGCTCGCCAAGCCATGAGAGCCGTGCCATCAGCCGCTGTGTCGTGCTCTGCGCGTCATCGTCACCTGCCGCTGTTGGGAGCTGCAGGAGCAAGGCGAGGACTGTGCCGCTGCGCTTGCGCACCCTCGCAGGCAGCAGATCGCGACGCACGTGAGTGGCAATGCGGTGTCGTTGCGGGTAGCGCGTGCTCGGCACTGCCGACAATGCAATGGCGGCCGCGCCGCGGTGCGGTTCCGGCCATCTCTTGCGCTGCCCTCACCGCACCTCACGGCAGTGCCGCCGTGGCTCTGTGTCCAATAGGGCAGAGCGCCAGCTGCGCAGTGGTTGGGGTCTGGCAGTGCACGCGCGCGCTGACCGTTTTTTTTT
>SZWC01000085.1:2816-42162 GCA_023375785.1 Penium margaritaceum
CGTCGCCTGGTGAGGATGAGTCTGACAGCACAGAGTGGTTGGATGAGTCGCATCGTCGTGCATTGTCCCGCTGTCCTGCCACACCTGCTGAGCGTCCAGCAGAGGCAGCGTGCTCCGTTGCTCGTTGTACCGTGACCACCACAGGTCGTGAGGCGAGTGGCCACTGGATCATTGACTCAGGGGCCACTCACCACATGACCTGCGACCGTACCGCCTTTGTCGTGCTTGGTCCTGTTGGGTCTGTTCGGTCAGTGCGGACAGGTTCTGGGCAGTCACTACCTGTTCAGGGGACAGGGGTCGTACGGTTCGATGGTCCGTCTGGTCCCGTGTATCTTTCTGACGTGCTTTTTGTGCCTGATCTCGAGCTCAGCCTGCTCTCTGTCCGTGCCTGCACGAGGATGGGTCTCTCTGTTCACCACTCCATTGATGATGCCACGATCACTGCACTTGACACTTCCACGGTTGTGTTGCGTGCCTCTATTGTGGATGACCTGTATCACATCGTGCGCTGCTCTGCTCTTGACTCTTGCTCATCTGCCCGCGTCTTTGTCACGAGGGTGTTGCCTCCTGACCACCAGCGCCTGTTACATCGGCGCCTGTGTCATGTGAGCAGGGACACTGTGTCCTGGCTCATTTGTACACAGCCCGCTCTCGGTCTTGACGCGACTTCCTTCGAGAAGCCGCCCAAGACTGACTGTCTGTTCTGCGCTCAGGGCAAGATGCATCGATGCACCTACCCTGCCTCCGTCACCCGCGCGCAACGTCCCCTGGAGCTTGTCCACTCGGACCTCCTCGGACCTCTCCCTGTCGAGTCTGTCGCTGACCGTGGTCGGTATGTTCTTACCCTCACGGATGACTTCACCCGCATGCGGTGGGTCTACTGCCTCCGCCACAAGAGTGATGCCGCTCTAGCCGTGCACTTGTAGCTCGTGATGGCCGAGCGTCAGTCTCGCCACTCCCTCCACACCTTCCGCTCTGACCGCGGCGGTGAGTATCTCGGTGAGCTGACCACTCACTTCGCCGAGCTTGGTATCTGTCACCAGCTCTCGGCCCCTGCTACGCCACAGTAGAACGGTGTGTCCGAGCGCTCAAACCGCACCATGGAGGATGCGGTTCGTGCCATGCGTGCTGAGTGCGGTCTCCCGGAGTCCTTCGCCTTCGAGGGCTTCGCCTACATGACGTGGGTCTGGAACCGCCTCCCGCATGGTCCCTTGCCGGACCACGTCACGCCGTATGAGCTGTGGTTCGGTCACCGTGCGGACCTCAGGCTTGCTCGCGTCTGGGGTTCCTTGGCCTGTGTCTGGTACACCGAGGACCAGCAGGGGTCCAAAGTCTCTCCGCGCGGCCGGATGTGTGCCTTCCTTGGTGTCTCCTTGTGCTCCAAAGCGTGGCGTTTCTGGGATACGGGTCGCCACCGCATCGTTGAGTCGCGCGACGCGCTGTTTTTTGAGGCACTGTCGTACTGCGACCTGTCTGCCATTCTCACCCAGGCAGCGTCTCACGTTCCCACCTGTGAGGCCTCCCGTCGGATGGGGGAGTCTACCCCACAGGGTGAGTCTGTCCGGGGTGCCTCCGGGGTGGGACCGTCGCTGGCCACCATTGACCCGGCCATCATTGCTGTCGGGCCTGTAGTCTCTACGCCTGCCCCGCTTGCGCCCGCCATGACTGTCTCGCCTGCGCATGCCGTGCCTGCCTCACCCGCGCCTACCATGACTGCCTCGCCCGCACCTGCAGCGCCTGCTTCGTCCGCACCTGCAACGCCTGCTTCGCCCGCACCTGCAGCGCCTGCTTTGCCCGCACCTGTAGCGCCTGCTTCGCCCACACCTGCAGTGCCTGCTTCGCCTGCCGGGGATACACCTGCCGCCTCTTCGCCTGCGGCGCCTGCCTCACCCGCGCCCGCCGCGACTGTCTCGCCCGCGCCTGCCGCAACCGTCTTGTCCGTACATGCAGTGCCTGTTTCGCCCGCGCTTGTCGCGCCTGTCTCGCCCACGACTGCAGCGTCTCCAGAGACAGCACCTGCCCTCCCTGTGCCAGAACCGTTGGTCAGCTCAGACTCGGGCTACTCCCGTGGACGAGGTGGGCGTCTCCGCCCACTGGCCTCACGAGCACCTTCGATTGCGGTTGCGCCACCCAGACGACGCACGCGCAGCATGCACAGTGGTGACCCTGGCACAAAGGCTCTCGGCCTAAGTGTCCAAGGCACCTACACGGAGGTGCACCCAGCTTGTCCCATTGGGCACCAGCTGATCGTTGACGAGCACGAGGCTGCACAGGCAGCTGCCGTTGACCTAGTTGCGGTCCGTCCGACCCATGAGGCATGTGTCCTGGCCACCCGGAGCTCCCCTTTGACTGTCCCTGATCCAGACATGTTAAAGGAGGCTCTCTCAGGAGAGGATGCTGAGCAGTGGCGGGCCGCCTGTGAGGACGAGCCCAGGGCCATCCGGGAGCACGGAGTCTTTGAGCTGGTCGACCGTCCTGAGGGACGGAAGGTCGTGCAGGCCAAGTGGGTCTTCCGCAAGAAGGTGAAGCCTGACGGCTCACTGGACCGCTATAAGGCCCGCTTGACTGCCAAGGGATTCTCTCAGGTTGAGGAGATCGACTTCACTGACACCTTTGCCCCTTTTGGCCACATGACCACAGCTCGCGCGCTGCTTGGTGTGGTCGCTCACCATGACTGGGAGCTGCACCAGATGGATGTGAACAATGCGTTCCTCCACGGCACCTTGGAGGAGGAGATCTACATGGTCCAGCCACCTGGGTTTGAGGTCGAAGGCAACAAGGTCTGGCGCTTGCGCAAGGCCTTGTATGGCCTGAAGCAGTCGCCCCGGTGCTGGAACCGAGAGATCACTCGCACCCTCACTCAGGCCGAGTACGTCCAGAGTGATGCCGACCCGTCACTTTTCATCCGACGGACAGCCGAGCACCTCACTGCCATTCTGGTATATGTGGACGATCTCCTGATTGCGTCTCCTTCACTAGAGGCCGTGAAGGAGGCCAAGGCGGTCCTGCAGGCCGCCTACAGGATGAAGGATCTTGGTCCAGCGGTTGTTTTCCTCGGGATGGAGATTGTGCGTGATCGTCGTCGACGGACACTCCTCCTCCATGAGGCACGATATGCACAGGTTGTGGGGGAGCGGTTTGCCGACCTCCTTGGCGCTGTTCCCGCCGCCTCGTCACCCATCACTCCCGACGGGCAGGACACCCTGAAGGTGACAGACCCAACCGATCTGGGCGAGACTGTGGACGTGACCCTGTACTTGCGCATCATTGGCTCACTGGTGTACTTGGCCACGACCACGCGTCCCGAAATTGCGTTCGCTGTCAACCTACTCGCACAGTTCAGTCAGTCCCCTCGGGCTCGCACTCTGCACGCAGCTTTGCGAGTCGTCCGGTACGTGGTCTCCACACCGTATCACGGTCTCTGCTTTCGGAGACAGTGCTCGGTTGTGGTAGATGGCTACACCGACAGCGNACAGACCCAGCCGATCTGGGCGAGACTGTGGACGTGACCCTGTACTTGCGCATCATTGGCTCACTGATGTACTTGGCCACGACCACGCGTCCCGAAATTGCGTTCGCTGTCAACCTACTCGCACAGTTCAGTCAGTCCCCTCGGGCTCGCACTCTGCACGCAGCTTTGCGAGTCGTCCGGTACGTGGTCTCCACACCGTATCACGGTCTCTGCTTTCGGAGACAGTGCTCGGTTGTGGTAGATGGCTACACCGACAGCGGCTGGGCATGGAGTCCTGATGGACGCAGCCGCACGGGTTACGTGTTCCTGCTTGGTGGCACCGCTGTGTCTTGGCGTAGCGGCAAGCAGGGGTGCATTGCTCGCAGCTCCTCAGAGGCTAAGTATGTTGCTCTGGGCGCTGGCGCCGCTGAGACACTGTGGCTGCACCGGTTGTTCCAGTGCTTGGGTCAGTCCGTGCCTACCATCATCCTCCGATGCGAGAACCAGAGTGCTCTCGCGATCACCGAGGACTCTGGTGTGTTCCACGTACGCACGAAGCACATCGCTGTCGAGTATCATTTCGTGCGCGATCTGGTGGAGCGGCAGTTGATCTCCATCGTCTGGGTGGGCACAGACTTGCAGCGCGCTGACTTCCTGACCAAGGTACTGGCACGTGGGAAGTTCCTTGGGGCTGTTCGTTCCGTCGGATTGCGACCCCTGTCCGAGAGTGGGTGATTGTCCGGGTCCTTGTTGAGCACTCTGTGTTGCACTGGCACGCGTTCTGCACATGTATGGACATGCGTACCATCGGTTCATGGGGGAGTGTTGTGATGTTGTCAGTCATACACAGTTGTACAGTTGGTTGTAACCACTCGGCCGTGTCCATGCTTGTGCAGATCCTTGAGGCGGACCCAGCTAGAGACAGAGTTCCCTGAGGTGATGCTCCACCCGCTGGAGGCAGCCTGACAGCCTACCCAGTGTACCAGAGGGCTCCCACAACCCACGGACTACGTTTGGAGGTCTTCAGGATTTTCTCGATGGACAGCCCTGCCAGGCTGATTTACATGTTTGTTTTCTTACACTCTCCGGCTGTTCCCGGACGTAGGCGTGTGACCAGTCGTTGTGTCTGTCCTTTTGTCGTGCATCCGTAGGATCAGACGGCGCTCCATTTGGATGCTTGTGCGCAGAATTATGGCCAAAAGAGTGGTTTTGGGCCGGTTCAGGTTTGACAGGCACCGCCGTGTGCGCCACCCGCCGTGAGCCACGGCGGCTATTCATGCTGTGGACCTGTCATTTGTTATCTCTCTCTGCATTTACTTCAGTTGAAGCTTGAGATACAAGTGCACGTGTCTGTCCCTACCCTTGCTGTCCCTTGCATGACCTGTGTGTCAACCAGCCAGACCTGTACTGTCAGGCTAGCAAGCAGAAAGGCTAGGAGGCTTCCTGGAATCTTCTCAATAGCCGCCAACTAGGCGTCAATGCCTGGTCAGACGGTGACGACAGTCACAAGTCGTGCACACAACGACAAGGGTCTGGCTAGGAGACACAAGGCAAAGTGTCGGAATGCTTGAATAGCATTTGCAGAGAGAAATGACAAATGACAGGTCCATGGGATAAGTACCTGCAGCGGCGCACGGCGCGTGTGTTGTGATTTGTGACGTTCGAGTCGACCTGTACAGTTTATTGTGACCACTCGGTCGTGTCCATACTCGTGCAAATCCCCGATGCGAACCGTGGTGGCACCGGTGCATCATGTGGTGGCGGACTACCAGCCTGGAGCTGACCGACGACCATTCCAGAGCTCTAGACACTACCCGGGGCCTCATGCCGTTTTTCTGCAGCACACGGGAGTTTATCGGTGGATTGGCTATGGTCCCGATTTGCATGTTTTTATATCGTGTGTCTACCGTTTGATGTTGGATGCATGCACATGACCAGTTGTAGCATCCAACTTTTGATTTTGCATGTCTAGGTTCAAACGACGTAGCGTTCTGATATGTCTGCGCGGAGTTATAGCCAAAACAATGGTTTTGGGCCGGTTTTAGGACAGATCTTGCACTGCCACGTGCGACACCCGCCGTGCGCCGCGGCAGGTACTTATGCCATGGACTTGTCATTTGTCATTCCACTCTGCAAATGATATTGAAGCATTCTGACACTTTGCCTTGTGTCTCCTAGCCAGACCATTGCCGTAGTGTTCACGACTTGTGACTGTCCTCACCGCCTGACCAGGCACTGACGCCTAGTTGGCGGCTGTGTCACTAGGAAGCTTCCACGCATCTTCTCATGGTATAAGAGCGGTGAGACAGTTCTCACCGAGCTGCGCAGCAAAGATGCAGCAGAGCAATAGTAGTGAGAGTCACTGCTGCAGCAGATCCATAGGGACCTATCGACGACGATAGCGGATCACCGTCGACGTCGCTCACCATCACTACGTGAGATTGCATCAGTAGCAGCTGCAAGCGGCAACAGGAGACAGCTGCAGTAGATTGCAGACGCCAGCAACTGCAGACATTGAAACAGTACTGCTGCACGAGAAACAGCATTGAGCAGCAACAAAAACACTGAGCACCAGCAGTAGCAGGGTGGCAGCAGCGCACGGCGGCAGCAGCAGTGCGCGGCGGCAGGAGCACAGGAGGAGCACGTAGCGGCAGCAGCACAGCAGCAGCATAGCAGCAATGGCAGCAGCAGCCGCAAGAGCAGCACAACAGCAGCGCAGCACTAGTGGCAGCAGCAGCGGCGGCAGCAGCAGCGGCGGCAGCGTGCGGCGGCGGCAGCAACGCACGGCGGCGGAAGAAGCGTGCAGCAGCCGCAGTGCGCAGCAGTAGCAGCAACGCACGACTGCTACCACTGCCCCGCACACAGCTGCCAGGCGGTTGCCCCATGCGCAACAGCGTGGCTACTGCTGCAGCTGATGACGAAGGAGTAGCATCAGCTGAGCGGAAGCTGCGCAGCGACTTCCGCTCAGCTTCCGCGCGGCTGCTGCGGAGCGGCCGCATGCTCGTGCAAAAACCGTGAAGGTTTACCCAAAAAAAATGGAAGGCGAGCTGACGTCAGCATTTTCCCTTGCTGACATCATCAGGTCTTACTAACGTCAGCAACTTCCTGTTGACGTCAGCTATTGCCTTTCGGAGGATCAAAAGTTGCCAGCGTTTCAACTCTTCGAGAAACCCTCACATTTTTGCAATTCGCCCACGTTGACGTCTCAGCCCATAACGAGCGGCCCCATGGCTCCGTCCGGCGAGAAAGGAAAAAGGGTACTAGATCCATCTTCTTCCTCCTCAGGGGTCATGAGTCCACGTTCGCAGGCTGTTGAGGACTTACGGAGCCAGCAGGACGAGATGCGTCGCCTATTGCGAGAGCACACTGACGCCATCCGTACACTCACCGAGCTTCTTCGAGGACATTCCATTACACGCGCCTTGGGACCTTAGGAGGTACACAGCTGTGGGAGCTCCGTCCGATCATTCTCGGGGTTCACCTTGAGCACACAGACATCTTCATGAGGTACAGCGACGCCATGCTTGAGCCTTTTTCAACTTCATTGCAACTTCTTCCCTGGGCGCACCAGCTCATCCTCTAGGTGACTTCTGCCTGTGAGGCAGCCGTGGCTCATCAGGAGACCTCCATTGCTGCCACAGTAATTGCATCACCACTGACGCCCCTCCTACAGACTCCTCCATCCTCTGTCACGTCCTCCTCCTCCCCTTCCACACCAATTACAACAACTCAGACATAGGGTGTCGCGGCATCGGCACAGGGGAAGAAGGGGCGACGGAGGCGCCGATCAAGCCAACAACAGTCCTAGTAGCATCCATTATCGGGCAGTAGCAGTGGAGGCCACATTCACTCCTAAAACTGTGGAGGTGTACATTGCTACACTGAGTGCCAGCAGCCACTTGACTGGGCACAGATTACTCGTGGGCTCTAGGCTGCGCACCCACTACGGTCTACTTCGAGCAGCACATCCTCCGGGCGCACGGCGACCACGACCGCAGCAGTTC
The DNA here is from genome assembly GCA_023375785.1 of Penium margaritaceum. Classification (NCBI taxonomy): domain Eukaryota; kingdom Viridiplantae; phylum Streptophyta; class Zygnematophyceae; order Desmidiales; family Peniaceae; genus Penium; species Penium margaritaceum. The sequence continues at coordinate 10,272 of SZWC01000085.1, forward strand.
CCGCCTCACCACCGACGGCCGGCGGCGACCTAGACCCACGTGACCGCACCATCGTCGAGCTCCGACACCTTCTGGTGTGTCACTTTCAGGGAGGTGCAAGTGTGTTGTCACAGCCGTGTGGTTCACAGACTGTCTGTTTGTCTGTTCTTGTGGCTCGAGATGACTCGTGTTGGGGGGCACAGTCGGCATGTGATGACGATGGGCCTCACTGTACGGATTGGATTCATGAGTCTCACCTTTGTGTCCTTCGTCGTTCCTCCCCACCTACTGCCCAACATCCGTCTGAGGCCGAGAATCCATTGCCCGTTGTACAGTGACGTCCTCTAGTCGTGATTCCAGTGGCACTTGGATCATCGACTCTGGTGCCACTCATCACATGACCTGTCGTCGTAGTGATTTCGTTGTTCGCGGCCCTGTTGTGTCTGTTCGTTCCGTCCGCACAGGCTCTGGTCAGTCCTTGCCAGTCCAGGGTGTTGGGGTTGTATGTTTCGATTGATCATCTGGCCCCCTGTATCTTTCTGAGGTGCTCTTTGTGCCTGACGTTGAGCTCAATTTGCTTTCTATACATGCTTGCACACTCATGGGACTCTCTATGGAGCACACTGCAGAGTCCACGACTGTGACTGCCATTGACACTCGTATCGTTGTTCTTCGTGCCTCTGTTTTGGATGACCTGTATCGTGTCTCTCAAACTTCAGCTCCTTGCCCCCCCTCCTCTTCCACTCGTGTTTTTTTCACTGGTGTTCTGTCTCCTGAGCACCAGCGATTGCTTCATCGCCGCCTGTGTCATGCAGGCTCCGACACTGTGTTGAAGCTCATTCGGACACATTCCACTCTCGGTCTTAACGCGGCTTCCTTCGAGAAGCCGCCCAAGACCGACTGTCTCTTCTGTGCTCAAGGTACGATGCATTTTTGCACCTACCCTGAATCCCGTTCACGCGCACATTGCCCTCTCGAGTTAGTCCATTCGGACCTTCTTGGTCCCCTACCTGTCGAGTCTCTGTCCGATCGGGGTCGATACGTCCTGACCCCGACTGATGACTCCACCCGGATGTGGTGGGTCTACAGCCTGTGCCAAAAGAGCGACGCCGCTCTCGCGGTTCACTTCTGGCTAGTGATGGCTAAGCATCAGTCCCGGCACACGCTGCACACCTTGCACTCTGATCACGGCGGCGAGTTTCTTGGCGAGATGGAGAGCTTCTTCGTGGAGCACGGGATTTTTCATCAGGTCTTCGCCCTTGCTACTCATCAGAACGGTGTTTCTGAGCTCTAGAACTGCACCATGGAGGATGCAGTTTGCGCTATGTAGTCTGAGTGCGGTCTTCCGGAGTCCTTCACTTTTGAAGGCCTTGCCTACATGACTTAGGTCTGGAACCGCCTCCGGCATGGTCCTCTTCCGAACCACGTCACACCGTATGAGCTCTGGTTTTGCCACCGTGCTGACTTACGCCTTGCTCGCGTCTGGGGATCCTTGGCTTCTGTGTGGTATATCGAGGACCAGCAGGGGTCCAAGGTCTCACCGCGGGGTCGCTTGTGTGCCTTAGTCGGCATCTCGCTGCGGTCGAAGGCATGGCATTTTTGGGATCCTACTCGTCATTGCATTGTTGAGTCCTGTGACACGATCTTCGTTGAGTCCCTCACCTACCGTGATCGAACTTCGATCAAGTTGTTGTCCGTCACACACATTCCCACGTGTGAGGTTCCTTGACGAATGGGGAAGTCTGTGCGTGCGAGCACTGCTTGGTAGGCTGATGTGTCCGTTCAAGCTCCCTCTACTTCTCCGGCTCTTGATGATCTAGCGATCACCGCTGTCAGTCCAGAGAAGTCTCCAGCACCACCAACTTGTACCCCTGTCCCTTCGCACCCCACAGGTACCCATGATTCTGTACCTACACGTACTCCTGTGACCGTACCTGTGTCCGCTGGCAGTCCTGCCTCTGTGAGTGGACCTGCCTCACTTGCTCCTACTATCATACCGAGTCCCGTGTCGCCCACACCCGCATCTCCTCGCACGGCATCACCAACTCCTTTCCCTCAGCCCTCACCAGCTGCGATTGTGCCCGTTCCTGAGCCTAAATTGTGCCCCTCGAGCCCGGGTTACTCGAGTGAGCCTGGCGGTCGTCTTCAACCATTGGACTCTGGAGCTGAGCGAGTGTCTGGTCCCGCACCCAGGCACTCCGCTCGCAGCATCGCAAGTGGTGATCCCAACACAAAGGCCCTAGGCCTTAGTTTATGCACTGAGCATATAGAGGTACATCCAGCGTGTCCCGTAGAGCACGGCCTCGTCACTCGCGAGTTTGATGTTGCTTGTGATGCAGCAGCCGATCTTGTGGTCGTTAGACCTAGCACTAAGGCGTGCGATCTTGCCACGCAAAGCTCTCCCTCCATGGCGCCTAATCCGGGCACACCGAGGGAAGCTCTCTCGTCACAGGATGTTGACGCTTGGCGTGCTACTTGCGATGATGAGCATTGCGCCATCCGAGAGCACGGAGTTTACGAGCCAGTCGACCTTCCACCTGGGAGGAAGGCTATTCAGGTTGAGTGGGTCTTTTGCAAGAAAGTGAAGCCGGAGGGCTCACTGGAATGCCACAAGGCTCGTTTGTTCGTCAACGGGTACTCTTAGATTGAGGGTATCGATTACACTAACACCTTTGCCCCTATCAGCCGCATGACCTCAGCTCAAGCTCTGTTTGGTGTAGTTGCTCAGCATGATTGGGAATTGCACCAGATGGATGTGAACAATGTGTTCCTCCATGGCTCGCTGGATGAAGAGATATACTTGGCTCAGCCACCCGGCTTTGAGGACGGTGACAAGGACCGGCGCTTGCGCAAGTCCTTGCACGGCCTTGAGCAGTCTCCTCAGTGTTGGAACCAGGAGATTAATGGCACCTTGACTCTTGGGAGATATGAACAGAGCAAGGCAGATCCCTCTCTCTTTATCCGATGGACGCCTGAGCGATTCACCGCTATCCTGGTTTGTATCGACGACCTTCTGATTGCATCTCCTTCACTGGAGGCCATGAAGGAGGCGAAGGTTGTCCTCCAAACTTCCTACAGGATGAAGGACGTTGGTCCTGCAGCGGTGCTTCTTGGCATGGAGATCGTGCGAGACCGCAGATGTCGTACTCTACTGCTGCATTAGGCCTGATACGCACGTGTTGTGGGGGAGCACTGTAGCGACCTTCTTGGCGCAGTGCACACGGCTTCCACACCTCTCACGCCTGACGGGCAGGATGCCCCTAAGGTGGACGATCCCACACAGCTGGGGGAGACAGTTGATGTGACCTTGTACCTCCGTCTCATCCGATCTCTGATGTACCTGGCCACTACCACACGTCCTGACATCGCATTTGCCGTTAACCTCCTTACCTAGTTTTCATAGACTCCACGTGCTAGAGCCCTTCACGCGGCTATGCAAGTGGTTAGGTATGTGTTGTCTCCACACCGTACCTCGAACTCTGCTTTCGCCGGCAGTGTTCGGTGGTCCTTGACGGTTACATCGACAGCGACTGGGCCTAGAGCCAAGATGGACGCAATTGCACTGGTGACGTCTTCCTTCTTGGTGGGACCGCTGTGTCCTGGCGTAGTGGAAAGCATGATTGCTTTACACATAGCTCATCAGAGGCAGAGTACGTTACTCTGGGTGCAGGGGCTGCTGAGGCAGTATGGCTGCAGCACTTGTTTCTTGAGCTTTGCCAGTCAGTATCCGCCATTGTGCTTCGTTGCGACACCCAGAGTGCTCTTGCCATTGCGAAGAACTCAGGTGTCTTCCATGCTCGCACAAAGCACATTGCGATTGAACATCACTTTGTGCATGATCTACTGGAGCGACACGTGATCTTCATCATTTGGGTTTGCACTGACATGCAGCGTGCTGACTTCTTGACGAAGGGACTAGCACGCAGAAAGTTCATGGTGGCCATTCGTTCCGTTCGACTTTACCCCTTGCTTGAGAGTGGTTGAGTGTGGGGTGTGACTATGTCCATGTCACATTTGTCGTTGTACCAGTTGCACTCGTCTCAGTACTGCACGCCTATGGACATGCGTACCATCGGGTCATGGGGGAGTGTTGTGATTTGTGACATTTCGGTCGACCTGTACAGTCTACTGTGACCACTCGGCCGTGTCCATACTCGTGCAGATCCCTGATGCAAACCCTAGTGGCCCCGGTGCGTCATGTGGTGGCAGACTACCAGCCTTGAGCTGACCGATGACTATTTCAGAGCTCTGGACGCTACCCGAGACCTCCTGTAGTTTTTCTGCAGCACACAGGAGTTTATCGGTAGACTGGCCGTGGGCCTGATTTGCATGTATCTGTATTGTGTGTCCACCGTTTGATGATGGATGCATGCATGTGACCAGTCGTAGCGTCCAACTTTTGATTCTTCACGTCTAGGTTCATACGGCATAGCGTTCTGATATGTCTGCGTAGAGTCATGATCAAAATAGTGGTTTTGGGCCGGTTTTAGGACAGATCTTGCACTGCCGTGTGCGACACCCACCGTGCGCCGCGGCAGGTACTTATGCCATGGACCCGTCATTTGTCATTCCTCTCTACAAATGCTATTGAAGCATTTTGAAACTTTGCCTTGTGTCTCCTAGCCAGACCCTTGCCGATATGTGCACGACTTGTGACTGTCGTCACCTGCTGACCAGGCACTGATGCCTAGTTGGTGGCTGTGTCGCTAGGAAGCTTCCACGCATATTCTCAGGGTGTCGCACGCGGCAATGCAAGATCTGTCCTAAAACTGGCCCAAAACCACTGTTTTGGCCGTAACTCTGCGTAGACATGTCAGAATGCTACGCCGTCTTGATCTAGACGTGCAAGATCATAAGTCAAACGCTATGACTGGTTACATGCATGCATCCAGCATCAAACAGTGGACACCCAATGCAAAAAAATGCAAATTGGGCCCACGGCCAGTCCACTGATAAAGTCCTACGTACTGTAGAAAAACTGCAGGAGGTCCCGAGTAGCGTCCGGAGGTGGGGAATGGTCGTCGGTCAGCTCCAAGCTGGTAGTTTGCCACAAGATGACGTACCAGTACCACTAGGGTCCAAATCAGGGATCTGCACGAGTATGGGCACGGCTGAGTGGTCACAGTAAACTGTACAGGTCGACAGGAACGTCACAAATCACAACACTCCCCCATGACTTGATGGTACGCATGTCCATACACGTGCACCATTGAGTCGATTACAACGAGTGCATCGACAGATATGACACGAACACAGACAGATCCCACACTCAACCACTCTCGGGCATGGGGCGAAGCCCAACAGAACAAATGGCAACCATGAACGTTCCGCGTGCTAGTGCCTTCGTCAAGAAGTCAGCACGTTGCATGTGAGTGCCAACCTGGATGACGGAGATCATGTGTCGTTCCACTTGATCACACACAAATTGATGCTCAACCCCAATGTGCTTCGTGCGAGCATGAAAGACACCAGAGTTCTTTGCAATGGCAAGAGCACTCTGGTTGTCGCAACGAAGCACAATGGCAGGTAATGATTGACCCAACTCAAGGAAGAAGCGCAGCACCCATACCGCCTCAGCAGCTCCTATACCCAGAGCAACATACTCTGCCTCCAATGAGCTACGTGCAATGCAACCCTACTTCCCACTGCGTTAGGACACAGTGGTATCACTGAGCAGGAACACGTAACCGGTGCGACTGCATCCATATGTGCTCCAGGCCCAGTCACAATCAGTGTAGTCGTCAACAACCACCGAACATTGCCGACAAAAGCAGAGTCTAAGGTACGGTGTGGAGACAACGTACCGCACCACTCGCACAGCCACATGAAGGCCTCTAGCGCATTGAGCGTACAAAAACTGGGCAAGGAGGTTGACGGCAAAGGCGATGTCAGGACGTGTCGTAGTGGCCAGGTACATCAGAGATCCGATGAGAAGGAGGTACAAGGTCATATCCACTGTCTCCCCCAGCTGTGTGGGATCGTCCACCTTCAGGGCATCCTACCCGTCAGGCATGAGAGGTGTGGAAGCCGTGGGCACTGGGCCGAGAAGGTCAATGAAGCGCTCCTCCACAACGCGTGCATATCGGGCCTGATGCAATAGTAGAGTACAATGTCTACGATCTCGCATGATTTCCATGCGAAGAAACACCGCTGTGGGACTAAGGTCCTTCATTCTGTAGGCAGTTTGGAGAAAAACCTTGGCCTCCTTCACGGCCTCTAGTGAAGGAGACGCAATCAGAAGGTCGTCAACATAGACCAGGATGGTGGTGAACCACTCAGGCGTCCGACGGAGGAAGAGAGAGGGATCTGCCTTACTGTGTTCATATCCGACACCAGTGATCTCCTGGTTCCAACACCGAGGAGACTGCTTTAGGCCGTACAAGGACTTGCGCAAGCACCAGACCTTGTCAACGTCCTCAAAGGTAGGTGGCTGAGCCATGTAAATCTCCTCGTCCAAAGAGCCATGGAGGAATGCATTGTTCACATCCACCTGGTACAGTTCCCAGTCATGCTGAGCCACTACACCAAACAAAGCTTGTGCTGAGGTCATGCGGCCGACTGGGAAAAAGGTCTTGGTGTAATTGATGCCCTCAATCCGAGAGTACCCGTTGACGACCAAGCGAGCCTTGTGGCGTTCCAATGAGCCATCCGGATTCACTTTCTTGTGAAATACCCACTTGACCTGAATAGCCTTCCTCCCAGATGGAAGGTAAACTAGCTCGTAAACTCGTGTTCTCGGATGGCGCGAAGCTCATCCTCACAGGGAGCACACCAAGCGTCAGCATCGTATGATGAGAGAGCTTCCTTGAATGTGCCCGGGTCAGGCACCGTAGAGGAGGGCTTTGCGTGGCAAGAGCGCACGCCTCAGTGCTAGGTCTGACGACCACAAGATCGGTTGCTGCGTCACAAGCGATATGAAACTCGCGAGTGATGAGGTCGTGCCCTACGAGGCACACCAGATGTACCTCTATGTGCTCAGTGCGAACACTCAGGTATAGGGCCTTTGTGCTGGGACCACCACTTGTGATGCTGCGAGTGGAGCGCCTGGGTGCGGGACAAGACACTCGCTGAGCTCCAGAGTCCAATGGTCGAAGACGACCGTCAGGCTCACGGGAGTAACCTGGGCTCGAGGGGCGCACCTCAGGCTGAGGAACAGGGACAATCGTAGTTGGGGAGGGCTGAGGTCAGGGAGGTGGTGACGCCGTGCGAGGAGATGGGTGTGTGGGAGACACGGGACTTGGTGTGACAGTAGGAGCAGGGCCAGGTACAGAGGCTAGAGTGCTGGTAGACACAGGTACGGTCACATGTGTACACACATGTACAGGATCATGTGTACTTGTGGGGTGCGAGGGAAGAGGGGTAGAAGCCTACGGTGTTGTATAGGTTGCTGGGCTGAGACCGATGATCGCTTGGTCATCAAGAGCTGGAGAGCGTGAAGTGGAGTGAGCTCGAACGGACACATCAACCTGGCGAGAGGTGCTCGCAGGCGCAGACTCTCCCATCTGTCGAGAAACGTGACATGTGGGAACGTGTGTCACGGACAGCGACATAATCGATGTAAGATCACGATAGGTGTGGGACTCAAAGAAGAGCACGTCACGTGACTCAACAATGAGACGACGAGCGAGGTCCCAAAAGCGCCAGGCCTTGGACCGCGGGGAGATGCCTACAAAGGCACACAAGCGACCCCGCGGTGAGACCTTAGACCCTTGCTGGTCCTCGGTATATCACACAGAAGCCAAGGATCCCCACACACAAGCGAGGCTCAGGTCAGTACAATGGCCAAACCAGAGCTCATACGGTGTGATGTGGTCCGGAAGGGGATCGCGCCGGAGGTGGTTCAAGACCCAAGTCTTGTAGATGAAGCCCTCAAAAGCGAAGGAATCCAAGAGACCGCAGTCAGACCACATAGCGTAAACCGCATCCTCCATGGTGCAGTTCCAACGCTCAGAAACACCATTCTGCTGAGGAGTAGCTGGAGTCGAGACCTGGTGAAAAATCCCGTGCTCGGCGAAAAGGCTATCCATCTCGCCAAGAAACTAGCCACCGCGATCTGAGTGGAAGGTGTGCAGCGTGTGGTGGGAGTGACGCTCAGCCATCACTAGCCAGAGGCAAACAGCGAGAGCGGCATCACTCTCCTGGTGCAGGCTGTAGACCCACTACATCCTGGTGAAGTTTTCAGTGAGTATCACAACGTATCGACCCCGATCGGACAGAGACTTGACAGGAAGAGGACCAAGAAGGTCCAAATGGAATAACTCGAGAGGGCGAAGTGCGCGAGAACAGGAGTCAGGGTAGGTGCAACAATGCATCTTACCCTGAGTGCTGAAGAGACAGTCGGTCTTGTGCGGCTTCTCGAAAGAAGCCCCGTCAAGACCAAGGGCGGGCTGTGACCAAATGAGCTTCAACACAGTTTCAAAGCCTACATGACACAAACGACGATGAAGCAATCGCTGGTGCTTAGGAGACAGAACACCAGTGACAAAAACACAAGCTGAAGGAGAGGGGGAGCAAGGAGCAGAAGACTGAGAGACACGATACATGTCATCCACAACAAAGGCACAAAGAACAACGTTACGAATACCAATAGCAGTCACAATCGTGGACTCTATAGCGTGCTCCACAGAGAGTCCCATCAGTGTGCAAGCACGGACAGAAAGCAAAATGAGCTCAAGATCAAGCACAAAGAACACCTCGGGAAGATACAGGGGGCCAAAAGAACCATCAAAACACACGACCCTAACACCCTGGACTGGCAAGGACTGACTAGAGCTTGTGCAAATGGAAAAAACAGACGCAACAGGGCCGAGAACAATGAAATCACTATGACGACAGGTCATGTGATGAGTGACACCGGAATCGATGATCCAAGTGCCATTGGAATCATGACAGGAGGACGTCACTGTACAACGGGCAATGGAACACTCGGTCTCAGATGGACGCTTGGCAGCAGTTGGGGAGGAACTACAAAGGGCACAAAGGTGAGACTCATGAATCCAATCAGTACAATCAGGTCCATCGTCATCACATGCCGACTGTGCCCCTCCATACGAGTCATCCTGAGCCACAAGAACTGACAAACAGACAGTCTGTGAACCACCCGGTTGTGACAGCACTCTCGTACCACCCTAAAAGCGAAGTGCCAAAAGGTGTTGGAGCTCGGCAATGGTGCGGTCATGTGGGTCTGGATCACCGCTCGTTGCCAGTGGTGAAGTCGGAACTGCTACGGTCATGGTCGTCGCACGCCCGAAGGATGTGCTACTCGATGTAGACCATAGTGTGTGCGCTGCCTGGAGCCCGCAAGTAATCCATGCCTAGTTGAGAGGCTTCTGGCACTCGATGTAGCAATGAACGCCCCCACAGTTGTAGCAGTGAAAAGAGCATCCATTGCTACTGCCTGGTGACGACTGCTGTTGTGACTACTGCTAGCGCGAGCTGCGCCTCCGTCGCCCCTCCTTCCCCTGTGCTACTACCGCAACAACCTGTATCTTAGTCGGTGTAATCGGGGTGGAAGGGGAAGAGGAGGACATGGCAGAGGATGGCGATTGAGTCTGCAAGAGGGGAATTGGTGGTGATACGACGACTGCTATAGCAAGGGGGGCCTCTTGATGAGCCACGGCTGCCTCACATGCGGAAGTCACCTGAAGGAAGAGTTGGAGCGCCCAGGGAAGAAGGTGTAGTGAGGCGAAAAAAGGCTCAAGCACGGCATCGTTGTACCTCGTGAAGATGTCTGTGTGCTTAAGGCAAACTCCGAGCATGATCGTATAGAGCGCCCACAACTCTATACCTCCTGAGGTCCCAAGGCGCGTGTAGATGCGCATGGCACATCGCCACTAGTCGGCTGCAGGCTTAGCATGCCCCTGACAAAGAGAGTGAAGGGCACGAATGTGCGCGGTGCGGGTAGAGTGCGTCTCTGCAGCAAGCAGGGACAATGCCAGGTCTTAGCCCCCGCATGGATCAGCGTCGGTGGCTGTGCCTGCCTCGCCAAGGAACAAGCGGAAGTCGATGACAGTCTCGCGCGACATGGCGTAGAGAAGTCCGTGCGTTGCCCTAGCCGCTGTCAGTACGTGTGCCCGGTCCGTAGTTTAATACGGGCTGTGGTAGTAGGGCCACACACCCTCTAAAGTAGCCCAAACCTGGAAGTAGATCTCCCAGCAGTCAAAACCGTCCTCGCTGGCATACCGTGGGGGCGGTGTCTTAAAGTCCTTGGGTTGCCGCTCCGTAAGGAGAGAAACCACAGGGTGGGAAGAACGTGGGATGGGAAAGACACCAGGAAGTGGGAAGTCGCTGGGGTGGAGGTCAGGCGACGATTGAATCTCGGGAAAGCGAGATGTGTGTGGGACCCGAGAGCTCGTCTGAAGCTGGTGGAGACACTCTTGAAGCACACGAGGGAGTCGCCTTCCATGCTTGGCATATCTGGATCCTCATCATAAGGATCAAGAGGTGGCGTGTCGGCTCCAACTCCTGTCTCTGGTGCAGGAGCTGACTGCTGTGTAGAGGGTGCGACACCAGCAGCTCCCTCAGGGGTTTGTTGTGGGGTCGTGGAATGACCTTGAAGAAGCTCGGTGAGTGTACGGATGGTGTCAGTCTCCTCCCGTTGCAGGCAACGCATCTCATCCTGCTGGCTTGGTTGGTCCTCAATAGCCTGCGAACGTGCGCTCATTACCCCTGAGGAGGAAGAAGAGGGATCTAGTACCCTCTTTCCCTTGTCACCGGACGAAGCCATGTCGCAGCTCATTATGGGCCGAGACGTCAACATGGTCAAATTGCGAAAAAGTCAGTGTTTCTCAAGGAATTGAAACAATGGAAGTTTTTAACTCTCCAACCAAAAAGGAAAGTGCTGACGTCAGCAGGAAGTTGCTGACTTGAGCATGACCTGATGATGTCAGCAAGGAAAAAGGCTGATGTCTGCTCCCCTTGTCAACCCTTGCAGTTGCTACGCGAGGAGGTGACCGCTCCACAATAGGCACGCGGAAGCTGCGCAGCAGCTTCCGCTCAGCTGGTGCTGCTACTACGTTTGCAGTAGCAACAACAGCAGCCACACAGCTGTGTGTGCAGCTGTGGCAGCAGTTACGCGCTGCTGCTGCTGTTGCTGTGTGTTGCAACTGTTGCGCACTGCTGCCGCCACCACGCATTGCTGCCGCCGCTGCAGCTGCATTGTTGCTGCCGACGTTTCGACTGCCATTGCTGTTGCATTGCTCCTGTGCTTCTATCGCCGCTATTGTTGCCGTTGTTAGTGCGCTACTACTATGGTGCTGCTCTGTTGCACTGTTGTTGCTGCTTCTCAATGTTGCTGCTACTACATGTGCCAATGTCAGCAACTGCTGGCAGCTACAGCCTACTATAGCTGTTGCCTACTGCCTCTAGTGGCTGCTCTTGAAGCACTCTCACGTGATGTTGGTGAGCGACGTCGATGGCAGTCAGTTGTCGTCGATAGGTCCCTGTGGATTTGCTGCAGCGGTGACTATCACTATCGCTGCTTTGCAACGTCTGTACTAAGCAGCTCCGTGAGAACTGTCTCACCGCTCTCATACCATGAGAAGATGCGTGGAAGCTTCCTAGCGACACAGTCAGCGACCAGGCGTCAATGCCTGGTCAGAGGGTGACGACAGTCATAAGTCGTGCACACAACGGCAAGGGTCTAGCTTGGAGACATAAGGCAAAGTGTCAAAATGCTTCAATAGCATTTGCAGAGAGAAATGACAAATGACAGGTCCATGGGGTAAGCACGTGCCGCGGTGCACGGCGGGTGTCGCACGCGGCAGTGCAAGATGTGTCCTAAAATTGGCCCAAAACCACTGTTTTTGCCGTAACTTTATGTAGACATGTCAAAACGCTACGCCGTCTAGACCTAGACTTGCAGGATTATAAGCCGGACGCTATGGCTGGCCACATGCATGCATGCAGCATCAAACGGTGGACACACAATGCAAAATCATGGAAATCGGGCCCACGGCCAGTCCACCGATGAATTCCTACGTGCTGTAGAAAAACTGCAGGAGGTCCCAGGTAGCGTACGGAGCTCTGGAACAGACATCGGTCAGCTCTAAGCCGGTGCCACCAGGGTCCGCATCAGGGATCTGCACGAGTATGGACAAGGCCGAGTGGTCACTGTAAACTATACAGGTCGACAGGAACGTCAGAAATCACAACATGAGCATGCAAGTGACAAATAGTGAGCTAGAATTCTCCTATAACAGCAAGTTGGGACAGCAACATTGTTGATGCAGCATGCGGGAACCCACGGTGGTTGCTTAAGCTTCCCCCTCATTCCTTGCACTAGAGCCAAGTCTCATAACTATGGGGTTTGTTTCTCGGAAGTGTGCGCGCCTGAGTTACCACCAGACAACAACTGAAAACTGGAAATGACAGCTTAAGAATTGAGAATGAACAACAATGGGAGACCCCTCCAAGTTCTAGCTCCTTCCAAGCTCTGTGGAGCTTGTTTCTAAGCTAACCCGCTAATCAGAAAATAGACCTATATTTTCTGGCAGGCAAGGTTTTTCCCGTGAGCCCTGCTAGACGGCAAATTGCCCAAACCCGGGCGTCGTCCGTTTTACCTGAAAACTGGACCATACCATAATAGGCACGGCTCAAACGCACTCGTGCGGTGAGAATCAGCTAGATAAATAGCACTAAGCTACGGCTGCCTAAACCTAGGCAGCGTTTACGCTAATCCGCGATACCAACAGTGCACGAATATCATGAAACTTGGACCACATGACGCTGCAAACGCAACAATGCAGTCAAACACGACGCTGGACGCGTGCAGACAACATATGCAGTGACAGTGACTACTGGCGGCACGACTGCCGAGGAGGTCTATCGATGGACCTAAGCATGTTCGAGGGAGGAGGATCCAGCAAACTACGTGTAGGCCTCAGCGTGCATCAGCTCCACCAGACGACAATCTAGCATCGTCACGTCTCGCCGTCAATCATCTGCAACCCGATGTACACAAGCCGGGAGGACACAACAGAGTACAAAGGACAGATGTGGAGAAAAACCAACACTCCCCCACGACTAACAGGCATAGTGCACATAGGCAGGCAGAGAGCACAGAGACTAAGCGGAAGGGGAGAGAGAGAGAGAGAGAGAACCTCATGGATGCACACCGACCACACTCACAGCCTTCCTAAACGAGTCATGCTTCAGTGTTGTCATCAAGAAGTCAGCCAACTGCCGTGCTGTCTCAACCCACACAATGTTGATGCCGCCGTCATGCAACAAAGAACGCACTTAGTGATACTCGACATTGATGTACTTTGTGCTAGTGTGATACATGCCGTCATTGTCATCAATGGCGATGGAACCTTCATTGTCACAATGCAGTGAAATGGACGGAACAGACTGATGCAACTCGGACAACAGGCGGCGTAGCCACACGTTCTCACAAGCACAAGAACCAAGGGCCACATAATCAGCCTCAGCAAGACTGCAAGCAATGCAACCTTGCTTGCGGCTACGCCAGGACACAGCCTTGCTGCCAACAAGAAAGATCCAGCCAGTATGACTCTTAACGTCCAGACTGTCGGCCGAGTCAGTGTCGGTGTATCTCGTCGCCACAACCGACGGCTGTCAACAGAACATGAGGCCCCGTCGTGGTATAGAGACAACATAGCGCAGTACTCGGATCGCGACCTTGAAGTGGAGGTGACACGGCTCCTGAGAGAACTGTGCAAGGAGGCTGACGGCGAACGCAATGTCTGGATGCATTGTCGTCGCCAGGAACATCAGTGACCCGGTGGCGCATAAACACGTGGTCTACTGGCTCCCCCACCATGGCTGGATCAGAGCTCTTGAGCGTCGTCTGTTAATCGGGCGACATGGGTGAGGATGCTCTCAGCACGAGGGGCAGGTCCTCAGCGAAGCGCCCGGGCAAGGTCTGAACGTAGGCGGCCTAATGGACATGTAGGATGTCCATAGAGGGATCATGCTCAAGCTCACTGCCTAGAAAGACTCTTGCTGACCCGAGGTCATTCATCTGGTAGGCAGCATGTAGCAGGTCCTTCACCCGCTGGATGGCACTTGCATCAGGCGATGCAATGAGTACGTCGTCGACATAGACTTGGACAACAACAAGGGTCTGACCTCGCAGACTGATGAACAACGCGGGGTCGACAGAGTTGCGAAGGAGGCTGACGCAGAGAAGCGTACGACTGATCTCGTGGTTCCATTAGCGCGGTGACTGCTTTAGGCCATAAAGGGCCTTCCGCAGCTTTCAGACATTGTCGGCTCCATCGTCAAAGCCTGGAGGCTACACCATGTACAACTCCTTGCCCTCTAGTGAGCCATGAAGAAAGGCGTTGCTCACATCCATCTGATGCAGTTCCCACATGTATTGGATGAACAGGCTGAATAACGCTCGACTACTGGAGAACCGACCGTGTTGAAGATCTGGTCAAAGTTGGTCCCATGGACCTGACCAAACCCCTTGGTAGTAAGGCGGCCCTTGTACTTGTCTAGGGACCCGTCTGTCTTCAACTTTCTCGTGAGAACCCACTTGGCGTTGATGGCCTTGTGCCCCAGGGGAAGGTCAACAAGCTCATGGACTTCATGTTTCCAAATGGCGGCAAGCTCATCGGTGTATGCAGTCTTCCAGTGAGCAACCTCAGGAGACGCTTGAGCCTCACGTAGGGTGGCTGGGTTCTCTCGTCGCTGAGTGCGGAAGACAGTAAGGGTGTGTGAGTCCCGCACCCTTGGTGGCATACGCGTGAGCGTGGCCACGACGGCATACCGGTCCTCCTGATGGATCAAGGAATAGCCCAAGATTGACCCTGGATGTAGGTCAGTGATGACTGACAGTGTGGCCAAGCCATGTGCCTTAGTGCCGTGGGCCCCACTCACGACTATGGAAGTGGGTCTGACAGTAGGCAAGGAGTCTCGTGGGGTGACAGGGGGTCTTGGCGTGCGAGGGCGTGAGCAGGCGGCCTGAGTGCTCATGATCGACCTGGGTCAAAGGCCTCCGTCCGAACCACATGTGTAGCGCGTCGACACGGACGAGGCAGTCGGCCATGAGGAGCTCGCGAACGACGACAGAGAAGCTGGCCTGGAGGAGCTGGCGGTCACGGTTAGGGCAGCCGGCCCGAAGGGGCTGGCGGACACGGACGGGGCAGCTGGCTTGGAAGGCTTGCAAATATGGATGGGGAGCCGGCCCGGAGGGGCTGGCGGACACGGATGGGGCAGCCGGTCCGAAGGGGCTTGCAGACACAGTAGGGGGAGCCAGCCAGGAGGGCCCGGCGGACACGGATGGGGCAGCCGGCCCGGAGGGGCTGGTGGACATAGAAGGGGCAGCCTGCGTGGGGGGGCTTGCAGACACGATCGGGGCAGCCGGCCCGGTGGGGCTGTCGAACACCAATGGGAGAGCCGGTCCTTAGGGGTTGGCTTACACGGACGAAGGAGCCGGCCCTGAGGAGCTGGCGGACACGGACGGGGCAGCCGGTGTAGAAGGAACCACGAGCGCAAACAATAGGACGCCCAGAAACGGTTGGATGGAAGACGGACCCACCACTCCCCCACAGGACAGAAGGAACAACGACGAGCCGGGGTGCATGAGGTCGCGGGGAAAAAGGTCCTCAAAGAAGAGGGCATCCCGGGACTCAACGATGTAGTGCCGGGTGGGATCCCAAAAGTGCCATGCCTTGGACTGACACGAGACGCCAAGGAAGATGCAGGGACAGCCGCGAGGCTCGAGCTTGCTACCCTGGTGTGGGGTAGGCAACCACACGATGGCCATGCATCCCAAGACGCGAGCAGGATGGAGGTCGGCTCGCTCTCCCCACCAGTGCTGGTATGGTGGGGACTGACAGAGAATGGGTCCGTGGGGAATCCGGTTCCAAACCCTTGTCATGTAGGTCATGGCCTCAAAGTAGAAGTTGCCAGAGAGACCAGACTCGAATCGCATGGTGCGGTCGGCGTCAACCATGGTGCAGTTCTACCACTCAGAGACGTTGTTTTGGGGTGGCGTGTAAGGCGCTGGCGTCTCATGATGGATGCCATGGGAGGCGAGGAAGAGTGTGGTCTCACCTTGAAACTCACCCCTACGATCAGAATGGAAGCGGCGGAGGGGGCGACCACACTCGCCCTCAGCACGAACAAGCCAGTCCCGAATGGTGGGAGCGATGTCATTTTTCTGCCGAAGGCAGAAGAGCCAGTGACAGTGCGATTAGTCATCTGTCAGTGTCAAGACGTAACAATTGTGCTCTCCGACGGACTCAATCGGGAGGGGACCCATGACATCAGAGAGATCAAAGTCGAGTGGGTGCTTACACAAGGGCAGACGAGGGGTAGGTGGAACGGTGCATATTCCCCTGAGCACAATCAATACATTCGGTGGGACACGGTAGAGGAATGGAGGCTGGGTCAAAGCCTTTGGCTGGCTTCTTACATAGCATGCTGTTGACTGCAGCAGAGTGGACGTGACAGAGGCGACGATGCAAGAGACGTGTGTGCTGCAGAGAGAGTGTTCTAGTAACAAACGTGTGGCCAATGTCGGCCGATGAGGAGGGGACAGAGGTAGAAGCGGACAGGCGCGGTACGTGCCACAAGTTGCCACAGGCGGTGGCATGCAAGACGACACAACGTGACGGACGCAATGGCATAGTGCCAACACCACGCGAGTGGAGAACGTTCATGCTCATGCGATCAAGGACTGTGATAGGCAGGAGGTTGAGCTCAAGGCAAGGGACAAAGAGAACATCAGTCACAAAGACATCACCAGTAGTACCACTAAAACAAACAACGCCGACACCACAAACGGGTAACACCTAATCAGAACCCGTCAGAACCCCGGAGACATCGGTGACTGGACCGAGGACAATGAAGGCCTCACACGAGGCCATCATGTGATGCGTGACCCCGCAGTCGATGATCTAGGTTTCTGATGGATCCTGGACCGGTATGGCGAGGTTGTTGACAGTCACATGGTAGTGGGCGAGCAACGCGGATGCGGTGGACGGAGGTGCAAACAAGGAATGCCAGTCATCTAGCCAGGTGACATCATCATGAAGAGGAGCAAGTGGGAAGGGCACGACAGAGGATGAAGTGGACAAAGATATAGGGTACGGCTATAGCACAGACTCCATCATGCAATGTAGGGCAGTGGAACCAGCGACGACCCAACTTGCATTTTCTTGGGGAGGAGGGTGAGGAAGGCCGAGTTGGAGTGCGATGAACTGCTCCAACAGACGCTCACGGATGGAGGGTCCGACGGAGTAAGCCGACAACGGTGTGATGACACCGAATTCCAATAAGGAGGAGGAAGGCGCCGGTGACGGAGGAACGGGCGCAGAAGGATGCAGAAGATATTGCGGTGGAGCCGTCGCAAGCGGCGCGGATGCAGCAGGAGCAGCAACAGTGAGGACAATGGTGGCAAGGTGAAACTCATGCTGGCCACGCATGGTGGCGACCACACAAGCCTCATCAGTCAGGAGTGGATACGTGTACCACCCGTGCCTTGGCTGGCCACAGTTGTGGCAGATGAGGCTTCAACCACCGGATCCGCTAGGCTGCTGCTGTGGGCCCTTGCCCTTCTTGCCCTTACGATTCTTCTTGCGAGATGAGGAGGCGCTGGAAGACACTGCTAGTGTCAGGGCAGCAACAATCACTCAGGCAATGGCAATAGAGGCGAGGGACTCCGTGTGATGGAGGTGTGACTCTTCACGAGCCTCCTCGATGTGGACAAAGAGCTCGTATGCCCAGGGCATGAAGGTACCCTGGGCAGCCATCGCGGCGAGGACCTCTTGGGAATAGTGGACAAAGACGTCAGAGAAGGTGTCGGTGGAGCCGTGCTTGATGGTCAAGAGCGCGCAAAGAAGGGGTGGCATGGCGTCTTCGAGGTGGTGCAGGATGTCCTATGCACACTGCCAATAGGAGGTGAATGTCTCGGTCTCCCCCATACAGAGGGAGTTGAACTCCTAGATCAGGCAACCGGTCTCGGTGTCACTGGACAGACAATGAGGGCGCATGAGTACGTGCCACACTGCTGTGGGGTCAAGGAGTGCGCAAGCGGTGAGGTCACCGCAGAAGGGCTCAAGGGCAAGAGGTGCAGCTGGAGGGGCAACAGGGACGAGGACATGCACGGCGCGACCGGCGTCATATACCTGGTCAACCGGGGTGGAGTCGAAGGGCAGGATACAGTAGGGCCACAAGCCCTCGCCATGTGCCCAGATCCAGAAGCTGGGCTTCGAGCTCTGGAACTGCTCGCCAGCTTGAAGCCGTGGTGGTGGGATTTCAAAGTCCTTCGGCCTGCGACCGGCACCCAGAGTAGGGCCTAGGACTGACGTCACCGTCTGCCGTTGGCGTTGGGTGTGTTGCTGCGCCAGGTAATGCATGGCATCGGATACCGCAAGGCTCGTGTACCCGGGTGGAACAAAAGGTGCTTATTGACGCTGTAGCTGCTACTAAAGCGACTACTGCTACGGCATCTGTGTCAGCGGCTGTAGTGTTGCTAGGCTTTGTGTCAGCGTTTTGAGCTACTGGCACAAAGCGGCAAGCGGATCTATCAAGCAAGCATGACGGCCAACAGAGCCTACGGAGTGTTGGTGCTGCTATGGTTGCTGCTATTGCTGCGGCGACGGATGTTGATGCAGTTGCAGCTGCTACTGCTTCTATTGCTGTTGTGGCTGCTACTCATGCTACTACTGTGATGAGCCAAATGTACTTGATGACCAGGTTGTTTATGAGCTAGACGATTTACCACTCGGATCTATGCCCATCGATTCCCCTTGGGTCTTTCGACGAAAGCACAAACCCAACGGTGCAAGTACAAGACGAGACTTGCAGCACAAGGGTTCTCCCAGGTCCTAGGCATCGATTTCGATGAGACATTTGTACGAGTCAAACGTTACACGACAGCCAGGACACTGTTGAGCCTTGTGGCCCATTATGACTGGGAGCTGGAATAGATGGACGTGATAAGGCGAACCTATACGGGAAGTTGGATGAGGGCATTTGCAAGGTCCAGCCTCCTGGATTTTCTAACTGTAGAAACTGAGTTTGGCGACTACGCAAGGCCCTTGATGGCCTGAAATAGTCATCTCGGTGCTGAAACAAAGAGATCACATCCACTCTTGATAAAGGCGGTTATCATTGCAGCACAGTCGATCTGTCACTCGTTGTCACCCCGCCATATGTCTTGTTTGTGGCTTTTCTTGTCTATCTGGATGACTTACTGATAGCATTGCCCAGGCAGGATGCCGTCAAGTCAGTCACAGCACTTTTGCACCCCACATACAAGATGAATGGCATTCAACCCGCGCGAGTCTTCTTGGACATGGAGCTTGAGAGTGATCACTCTCGTCGTACTCTCCACGTTCACTAGGCTACGTACGTTCGCAGCCTGGGGGAGAGCTTTGCCTCCATGCTTGAATCCACTCCCACAGCGTCGACGCCTATGACTCCAGCTGGGAAGAGGCTACAGAAGACACTAGATGTGTCAAAGCGTGGGGAGGTGGAAGATGTGACGGACTACATTTGTGTCATTAGGTATCTCGTTTACTTAGCGACAACTACTAAGGCGGATGTTGCCTTCTCTATGAACTTACTGGTACAGTTCTCTCAGTGTCCTAAGGCATGACATATGGAGGCCGCCTTGCGTGTTGTTAGGTACGCTCTCTCCATGTTGGTGTGTGGGCTTTGGCCTGACACTCTTTTAAGGACAGCGAGGTTGCTTGGGGTGTGACACGATGCTATGGTCGAGGTTATGCTGGTCGAGACCAGCATACCTAGTGAGTTATACCGGTGTGACGTGGAGACCAATTGCCCACATGTGCTATGTATGATACATGCATGGTGTGGTCGAGACCCGGACACCCGGAGACATTCTCCAGGGTCACAAGGAGACCTTGTTTCTCTGTCTCTCTTACATAATGTTTGACACGTAGGTGTGTGATTGAATTCTTGCATGGTTGAGACCCGGGCACTTGGTGGGATGCACCATTGTCACGAGGATACCATATGCTGTGGTATGCTTGATCGGTGCTCGCTATGATTTGTTGCCTCAGCCAACCTTCCTTGCCTTTGCTCAGACATCGTTATGTTGACACTTGTGTCAGCCAGGGGGAGTGTTGATGTATGTGGCTTCCACCCGTCACGAGCGACGAACAAGAGAGCGGCGGTACAAGAGAGCGCAACGACATGATCCCCGATGCGGACCCTGGAGGCACCGGCCCGTCGGCAGGTGGTGGACCACCCACTAGAAGCTGACCGACGACTGCCCCAGCGTCGTGGATGCTGTCTTCGACCTTCTGCAGTTTTTCTACAGCCTATCCTTGATGCGGACGCAGCTGGTGCCGGAGCGCCAAAGAGTTGTGGCTCCACCCATGAGCTGTCAGAGAGCTACCATGACGTCTTGGGTGCTTGCCGGAATGATTTGTGGTTTTTCTGCAGACGCTAGAGTTTCCTTGATGGACTGGCTCCAGAGCCCGATTTGCGTGTTTTGCATTGTCTATCCACCAATCGGTGCCAAACGTATGCGCAGCGTCCGGCTCGAGATTTTGCATCTGAAGGTTCATACGACGTAGCGTTCTCATTTGTGTGGGCAGAGTTAAGGCCAAAACAATGTTTTTGGGACGGTTTTAGGACAGACCTTGCCTTGCCGCATGCGACACTCATTGTGAGTCGCGGCAGGTGTTTATGCTGTGGACATGTCATTTGTTTTCTCTCGGTGAATGTGTTTTATTTCTGGAAGCACATTTGACACTATTTGTGTCGCCTAGCCAAACCCTTGCTGTTTCGCGTCCGACCTGTGTTGACGCCGCGAGCTGATTTAGCATTGACGCCTAGTCAGTGGCAAGCGTGCTGGGAAGCTCCCTGGCAATCTCATTTCTCCACTGCCTGCACGGGCCTTTGCTATTGAGCTCAACCGTCGGTGGTGGTTGATGGATACACTCATAACGAATGGGCACATGATGCCGATGCTCGCAACCGTACAAGCTACATCACCCTTGGTGAAACCGCCGTGTCATGGAAGAGAGGCAAACAGGAGTGCATGGCACACAGCTCATAGTGAGGGAGAGTATGTTTCCCTTGGCAAAGGCACCTGTGGGAGTGTTTGGCTGTGTCATCTGTTAGAAAATATACGCGTCTCCATTTGTTGCATCACTCTTCATTGAAACAATCAAAGCACTAAGGCCATTGCTGAACATGATGGCATGCATCACACACACATGAAGCACATCAATGTGGAGCGTCACCTTGTGCATGAGAGAGTGGTTGCAAGTGATTTCCAGATCGTTTGGGTTGACACTCGACAGCAATGAGCTGATTTCCTCACAAGCGCACTGAGCAGCAACGTCTTCAAGGCAGGTGTGCATGCTGTTGGTCACTTTGTGAGTGTGTAATGTCGCATCTCATACCCTGTGACGCTCATCTGTGCTTGTTAGTCTATGCATGTATGTGTCAGTTGTGGATCATGGGGGAGTGTTGGTTTCTGTACCATAGACACGTGACTGTTGGTTTCTGTCCATCTCTCATTGTATTCTGTTGTGTCCTCCCGGCTTGTGTACATTGGCGTGCAGATGACTGACGGCGAGACATGACGCCGCTGGAGTGTCGCTCGGTGGAGCCGACACACACTGAGACCCACTCACCCTTCGCAAGAGCCTCCTCCCTCTGGCGATGCGCTCAACTCCATCGGCAGGCCTCCTCGGCGGTCGGGCCGCCGGCGGTCACTGTCACTGCAGATGCTGTCTGCATGCACCTAACGATGTGTCTGGTTGTGGCATTACGTCTGCAGCATCATGCGGTGCCTAGGATCCAGATCTCCTCCTCTATGGCCCTATTTGGCATCGCTGACTGTCGTAGGCACTATGTGGGTTCAGGCAGCCATAACTCCTTGCTGCTGTTTTTCTAGCTGATTCTGACCGCACGACTGCGTTTGCAACGTTGGTTTTATGGTATGGTCCAGTTTTCAGGCAAAACGGACGACGCCCGGGTTTTGGGTTGTCAGCCATCTGGTAGGGCTCACCGAGAAAACCCTGCCTGCCAGAAAATAGGTTTAGGACTATTTTCTGATTGGCTGGTTAGCTGAGTAACAAGTTCTACACTAGTGGGGGGGAGCTAAAACTTGGAAGGGTCTCCCATTGTTGCTCATTCTTCAGTCCTAATCAGTCACTTTCAATTTGCAGCTGCTTTTTGGCGCTAACACTGGCACGCACGTTTCTGAGTAACAAACCCAAAGCTTCCAGACTTAGACTCTAGAGCAGCAGACTGAGGGGGCAGCAGACTAAAGCAACGAGCATGGAAGCCCGCACCCTGCATCAGCAATGCCACTGCCCCAACCTGCTGCCTAGGTTTTCCAGCTTGGTATCAGAGCGAGAGCGTAGCAGCAGTCGCAGAAGACTGGCGTACAGGTGCCGGACAACGCCGGTGGACCCCATACGCGCCAATGCAGGGGAAATGCTACAGGATTTTCTCCGGCAGCATTGACCCGCCTGGTAGCGGCGTCAGAATTTTTGCCACGGCCACTGGGCCAGTGGAAATACTGCCAATTTTTTTTTGGTAGCGCTGACCCCCACGCGTGGTACAAGGAGGTGAGCGACAGGCCGCGTCCAACACCTGCGAGCGACGACACACACTACAACGTTACCCAGGTGCAGTGACTAGCATCAGCACGCAGCAGCAGCAGTCTGCAGCAACGGTAGCCGCAGGCAATGGCAGCAAGCAGCGACAACAGCAGCCAACAACAGCTGCGTGTAGGAACAACAACAGGCAGAAGCAGAAGCTCGTAACAGCCCACAATAACAGCAGCTCGCAGCAGCAGCTCGCAACAGCAGCCGCCCGGAGCAGCAGCCCACAGCAATAGCCCGCAGCAGCAGCGAGCAGCAGCAATCAGCAAACAGCAGCTGTAGCAGCGTGCAACAGCAGTAGTAGGCTACAACAGCCGCACCAGCAAGCCACAACAGCAGCCAGCTATAGCAGCAACAGTAGCGAGCAGCTGCCGACAGCAGCCAGCAGCGGCTGCTGCTGCTCGCTGCCCGTACCGAGCGAGTAGCAAGCACCTGCCCGCTGCTGCCAACGAGCAGTAGCTCGCTGCCAGCGAGCAACAGCTCGCTACCAATGAGGAGCAGCCCGCTGCTCGTATCCAAAAGCGGGCAACTCCCGCTGTGACAGACGAGAGAAGACAAAAAAAACAAAAAAGCACGAGAAAAAAAATCCCTCACCCCACCAGATTTGCTGCCGCGGCTGCAGCAACTGCCTTTGCTGCTGTAGCAGCCACAACACCCGCAACAGCCCGCAACAGCAGCAGTTGCTGCTACAACTTCAGCCGCAGGAGCAGCAGCAGCCGCAACAGCAGCATTAGCAGCAGCAGCAATAGCAGCCGCAGTAGCAGCAGCAATAGCAGCCGCAGCAGCAGTAGCAGCACCAACAAAAGCAGCAGCAGCAACAATTGCTACTGCTGCACTAGTAGTAGCAACAACAGCTGTAGCAACAGCCCCAACAACCACCACTGTTGACATCAGCATCCCGTTGTTGATGTCATCGCAAACATCACTGCTTATGTCATCACTTCCAAAACAAAACAAAAAAAGGGGGGCAAGGGAAAGGGGAAGAAAACCTAAGGGTGGACAGGATGTCCACCGCCCTCAGCTGACGTCACTGCTGACATCAACAACACAAAAAAAACAAACCAAAGGGGCATCAAACCATGGCTGGTAGCCCCACTGGAGAGGGGTCCTCCTCTGTTAGGGGGACCCCCACCCCCCCTTTCTTGCAGCGATTACAGCAGCAGGAGAAACGGCAGCAGCAACAACAATAGCAGTAGCAGGAGCAGTAGTAACAGCAGTAGCAGCAACAACAACAGCATCAGGAGCAGCAGCAGCACCAGCAGTAGCAAAAGCAGCAGAAGCAGCAGAGGCAGCAGCTCTCTTGCGTTGTTGGTGACAACCCTGACCCCCTCGCTGCTCTTGAGCAACAACTTGCCGCCCTGACGCAGTAGCTTGCGGCACTGCAGCCGTTGGTCTCTCAGACTACCACAAGTGAGCCGCCATCGTTCATCCCTCTAGGGTATGTCAGCCAGGCTGTGTCCGCTGCCACACACTACTTGGCACGGCAACAGACTCAGCGCCAGTGGCAGACAGTGACCTCCATCCTTGGCCCCAATCTGGGTGCCGGCCGCAGGCATAAGGACTTTGATTCGCCATCGCCACCGCTTCAGGCCGGCGAGCAGTTATGGAGCTGGGAGCTCAGCTTCCAGATCTTGGCACAGGGTGAGGGCCTATGGGCATACTACACCCTGCCGTATGACGCCACCCTGGCCAACCAGTTATATGACGCTGGTCGTGCCGTCTGCACTCTAGTCCTTGTCACCCCTGCGGCTTCTCGCCTTGCCCTGGAGCCCTTCTTAGGTGGCTTTACCGCTCGCGCCACCCTAGGCCCTGTAGCCGCGTGGCACGTTCTCACTCGTCCCCATCGCTTGTCCAGCGAGGCTGAGACCAACCGCCTGTTGCGGGAGTTCAACTTTTGCACATGGGGGAGATCGAGACGGTCACCTCCTACTAGCAGCGGGCGGAGGACATCCTTTGTCGCCTCGGGACCTCTACCCCACCTCCTCTGGCCGTGCTCCTTACCATCAAGCGTGGTGCCACTGACGCGTACGCAGACGTCTTCGTCCACTACTCTCACGACGTCCTCTCCACCATGGCGGCTCAGGGCACCCTTATGCCATGGGCATACAAGCTCTTCCTCCTGATTGAGGAAGCTCGTCTGGAGTCCCCCCTCCAGCGCACGGAGGCTCTCGCCTCCGTGGTCGTCGCCTCCCTCGTCGCAACTACCTCATCGTCGTTGGGGAAGAAGAAGCGTTGGACCAAGAAAGGCAAGGGTCAGCAACAGCAATAGTAGCGACCGTCGACCGGGTCTAGCGGTGGAGGCTCGGTCTGCCACAACTATGGCCAGCCCGGGCACGAGTGGTACACGTGCCCTCTACCAACGGACGAGGCACACATCATCGTCACCATGCATCGCTAGCAAGAGCGCCGTCTCACCTCTACCGTCGTAGCTGTCCCTGACTCTGACACTTCAGTCTCATACAGTAGCTCCACCACTTCAGTTGCTTCGCCAGTCCAGCCGACACCAGCGCCGCGGCAGTCGGCACCGGCACAGTCCTCCTTCTACCTAGGTTCCGGCGCCATCACCCCGCACTCCGTCTACACTCCCGGGTCATCCTCCCGTGAGTGTCAGTTGGAGCAGTTCATTGCGCTCCAGCTCGGCCTGCTTTGCCCTCCTCCCCGAGGAAGTGCAAGTTGCATCACTTCCTGCTCTCCTGCCCAGCTCTGCATGACTGAGACTGAGCTACCGTCGTGTCTTGTTTCCTCGTCTGTCTCGTCGTCTCCCATGGCTTCCGCTACCCCTTTCCATGACGACGTTGCATGGCTTGACAATAGGCAGTCTCGGTTCACGCCTCCTTCCACCGCGTCCGCGTCGCTTGCTTGCTGCAATGTGACCGTTAGCGATCTAGCAACCCCAGTCCAGGTTCCTGCCGAGACCTGGATCATTGACTCCGGGGCCACCATCGCATGAAGGCCTCTCGTGAGGCCTTTAGTATGCTCGGTCCTGTTGGAGATGTCTCCGGTGTCCGGACGGGCTCCGGACAGATGTTCCCTGTCCGTGGTGTTGGCGTCGTTCGTTTCCGTTGTCCTTCCGGTGACGTCTTTTTGACCGATGTCCTCTTCGTCCTAGGTCTCGAGTTCAGCCTCCTGTCCGTCACCGCCCTTGAACACATGAGCATGGACATTGTGCATTCGCGTGATGTTGGCACTGTACTGCTGCGTCCGTCTCGTCTTGTCGTACTGCATGCCACCGCCCGTGGCAACCTGTGGCATGTACCTCGTCTCTCCTCCTCTCCTTCCGTCTCCTCCCCATTTGCCGCCACAGGCCATGTGTTTGTCACTAGTATGATGTCTCCTTAGCACACTCACCTCTTGCACCGCTGCCTCCGCCACGTCCACTCTGCCACCATAGACAGCATACTCCGCACCCAGCCGGCCAATGGCCTTGACACGGAGACTTTCCCCCTCCCGTGCCCCACTAAGTGCATTGATTACGCTCAAGGGAAAA
Source organism: Penium margaritaceum (assembly GCA_023375785.1). NCBI lineage: Eukaryota > Viridiplantae > Streptophyta > Zygnematophyceae > Desmidiales > Peniaceae > Penium > Penium margaritaceum. The sequence continues at coordinate 36,306 of SZWC01000085.1, forward strand.
TGCACCAGTCCACGCATCCTTTGTCTTCCTCCCATGCGTCTGCCCCTCTCAACCATATCCATTCCGATGTCATGGGTCCTCTCCCCACCGAGTCCGTCGACGAGCACGACCGCTATGTCCTCACACTCAGTGATGACTATTCTCGCTACCGCTAGGTCTTCTGCCTTCGACAGAAGAACGATGTCGTCCGAGCCATCCAAGACTGGCTTGTCTTCGCAGAGCGTGAGTGTGGCCGTCCTCTTCGCTGCTTTCGCTCCGATTGCGGTGATGAGTACATGGGTGAGGCCACAGCCTTTCTCGCCTCCAGCGGGATCCACCATGAGACATCCGCGCCTTACACGCCCGTCCAGAACGGTGTCTTCGAACGGTGGAACTGTACCATGACCGACGCTGTCCGCACCATGCGGGACGAGTCCGGTCTCTCCGATGGCTTCTATTTTGAAGCCATGGCCTTCATGACCTGGGTCTCGAACCGGATTCCCCACGGTCCCCTTCTTCGCCAGTCCACGCCGTACCAGCATTGGTGCGGTCAGCGAGCTGACCTCTGCACGGCTCGCGTCTGGGGCTGTGTGGCCATTGTGTGGCTGCCCGCCCTGCAGTAGGACGGAAAGCTTGCACCCCACGAACGCACTTTCACCTTCCTTGGTGTCTCTCGTTAGTTGAGTGCCTGGCGCTTTTGGGATCCCTCCCAGCAATGCATCGTCATGTCCCGAGAAGCCCTCTTCTTTGAGGACCTGTTTCCTTGCGACCTCATTAGCTCCGGCTCATCCATGTCTATCCCGTCTCAGGGGGGAGTGGTGAGTCCGCCCTCCGTCCTGTCGCTTCCGGGTGACACATCTCTTAGTCCCTCTGAGCCGGCAGCCCCAATCGTGTCTGCTGGCCCCTCCAGACCAGCTACCCAAGTCGCGTCAGCTGGCCCCTCCGGGCCGGCAGCCCCAGTCGTGTCCATTGGTCCCTCTGAGCCGGCAGCCCAGTCGCGTCCGCTGGTCCCTCCAGGCCGGCAGCCCTCGTCGTGCACACTGGTCCCTTCGGGCTAGCAGCCCCAGTCGCTTTCGCTAGTCCCTCCAGGCCGGCAGCCCCAATCGCGTCCGCTAGTCCCTCTGGGCCGGCAGCTCCAGTTGCGCCCGCTGGCCCCTCTGGGCCAACAGCCCCGGTCGCATCTGCCAGCCCCTCCGGGCCAGCAACCCTGTCCGCCTCCATTGGCCCGATGGACTCAGTGCCATCGCTTGCCCTACCACGCTACACACCTCGCCCTAGCGGCAGCCTCCGACCCAGACCGTCGGTGAGCGCGCAGACCGTCGCACCGCGCTCCGTGGCGCCTCGACCCCCCGTGGCCCTACGTATCTCCTCCACTCCCACGGTTGTGAGTGGGGACCCTGGCACCAGGACCTTTGGCTTGACCACCTCGGCCATCATTGTAGACCTCCATCCGGGCTCAATACTGGGCTACGCCATGCTTCATCACAAGCATCGGCACGGTGTCGTGACTGCACTCGCGCGCATCCCACCTGGGGCTCGAGAAGCACACACTCTCTCGGTCCGCTCCACAGCACGCCCGGAGGACCCAGCCACCGTGCGCGAGGCACGAGCATGTCCTGAGGCCGCACACTAGGACGCTGCCTGCGCCGATAAGCGCGCTGCTATCCGACAGCACCATGGGTACGACCTCGTCGACCTTCCTCCAGGTCGGAAGGCCATCGGCGCCAAGTGGGTCTTTCGACACAAGTGGAAGCGCGACGGGTCCTTGGACAAGTACAAGGCCCACCTTACAGCCAAGGGGTTTGGCCAGATTCCTGGGGTCGACTACGAACAGATCTTTGCTCCAGTTGGCCGGTTCTCCGATAGCCGGGCGCTCTTTAGCCTAGTCGCCCAGCATGGGTGGGAGCTGCACCAGATGGATGCAAGCAACGCATTTCTCCATGGTTCACTGGAAGGTGAGGAGCTCTATATGGTGCCGCCCCCAAGCTTCGACGATGGCACTAGGAGAGTCTAGCGACTGCGTAAGGCCCTGTATGGCCTGAAGCAGTCGCCTCGGTGATGGAACCTGTTGGTTTTCGTGCATCTATCATTGTACTCTGTTGTGTCCTCCTGACTTGTGTACATCGGCATGCAAATGACTGACGACGAGACTTGATGCTGCTGGAGTGTCGCTCGGCGGAGCCGACGCACGCTGAGGCCCATTCACCCGTCGCTGGAGCCTCCTCCCCTGGCGATGCGCTCAGCTCCATCGGCACGCCTCCTCGGTGGTCGGGCCGCCGGTGGTCACTGCCACTGCAGATGCTGTCTCCATGCACCTAGCGCGGTGTCTGGTTGTGACATTGCGTCTGCAACATCATGCGATGCCTAAGGTCCATGTCTCCTGTTGTATGATCATGTTTGGCATTGTTGACTGTCATAGGCACTTCCTGGGTTCGTGCAGCCATAACTTCCTGTAGCTATTTTTCTAGCTGATTTTGACCGCACGACTGCGTTTGCAACGTTGGTAATATGGTATGGTCCAGTTTTCAGGCAAAACGGACAACGCCCGGGTTTTGGGTTGTCGGGCGTCTGGCACGGCTCACCGAGAAAACACTGCCTGCCAGAAAATAGGTCTAGCACAATTTTCTGATTGGCTGGTTAGCTGAGTAAGAAGTTCTACACTAGTGGGGGGGAGCTAGAACTTGGAGGGGTCTCCCGTTGTTGGAGTGTCGTCTTCTGTGGGAAGTTGACGTTAGTAGTGACGTCTGCTATTGTGTCCTCCCGGCTTGTGTACATCGGCGTGCAGATGACTGACGGCGAGACGTGACGTCATTGGAGTGTCGCTCGGTGGAGGCGACGCACGATGAGGCCCACTCACCCTTACGAGGAGCCTCCTCCCTCTCGCGATGCTCTCAGGTCCATCGGCAGGCCTCCTCGGCGGTCGGGCCGCCGGCAGTCACTGTCACTCCAGATGATGTCTGCATGTACCTAGCGTTGTTTCTGGTTGTGGCATTGCGACTGCAGCATCATGCGGTGCCTAGGGTCAAGGTATCCTGCTGTATGGTCCTGTTTGGCATCGCTAACTGTCGTAGGCACTACCTGGGTTTGGGCAGCCATAACTCCCTGCTGCTGTTTTTCTAGCTGATTCTGACCGCACTGAGAAACTTCACTGTAGTTTCCTAGCAATGCTGCTGCTGACGTGGCGACACATACCTGTCAGCTTAACGCACTAGCATGCAAGCGGGTGCGAGAACTGCAAGGATCAGGCTAAGAGAGACAAGGCAAGTCTCAGAAGCTGCAGTTTAGTGAATGTGCAGAGAGGGATAACAAATGACAGGTCCACAGCATAAATAGCCACCGCGGCTCACGGCGGGTGGCGCACGCGGCGGTGCCTGTGAAACCTAAACCGGCCCAAAACCACTGTTTTGGCCATAACTCTGTGCACAGGCGTCCAAACGGAGCGCCGTCTGATCCTACGGATGCACGACAGAAAGACAGACACAACGACTGGTCACATGCCTACGTCCGGCAACAGCCGGAGAGTGTAAGAAAACAAACATGTAAATCAGCCTGGCAGGGGTGTCCACCGAGAAAATCCTGAAGACCTCCAAATGTAGTCCGTGGGCTGTGGGAGCCATCTGGTACACTGGGTAGGTTGCTAGGCTGCCTCCGGCGGGTGGAGCACCTCAGGGAACTCCGTCTCCAGCTGGGTCCGCCTCAAGGATCTGCACCAGCATGGACACGGCCGAGTGGTCACAGCCAACTGTACAACTGTGTATGACTGACAACATCACAACACGCACAACTGCGTTTGCAGCATTGGTATTATGGTATGGTCCATTTTTCACGCAAAACGGATGATGCCCGGGTCTTGGGCCATTGGGCGTCTGGCAGGGCTCACCGAGAAAACCCTGCCTGCCAGAAAACAAGTCAAGGACTATTTGTTGGTTATTGTCACAAACACGCGCAAGTGCCCTCTTGTCTCCATTCATGCACACACCTCACCACTGCAGGTTATTGATCTGGATTAAGGCTCCCTGGTGCAAGACTGTGGTGCAGCATGAAGAACACAGAGGATGTGCCTCCCTCAAGCTGCCAAGTGGTGGCTTCAGCACCAGTCTTGTCACATGCCTTAGTTTAGTAATACACTCATATACTAAAAGGGGATACAACTTGTGGGAATGCATGCTTGTTAGTTGATTGCATGCTTGCATGTTCCTAGAGTGGTGAACCGGGTTGCTGATCCCTCGGGACCACACGTCCGGCTTGTGCCGNCTTGTCTCCATTCATGCACACACCTCACCACTGCAGGTGATTGATCTGGATTAAGGCTCCCTGGTGCAAGACTGTGGTGCAGCATGAAGAACACAGAGGATGTGCCTCCCTCAAGCTGCCAAGTGGTGGCTTCAGCACCAGTCTTGTCACATGCCTTAGTTTAGTAATACACTCATATACTAAAAGGGGATACAACTTGTGGGAATGCATGCTTGTTAGTTGATTGCATGCTTGCATGTTCCTAGAGTGGTGAACCGGGTTGCTGACCCCTCGGGACCACACGTCCGGCTTGTGCCGGTGTGTGAGAAACCGCCTGGAGCTCGTTCGCTCCAGGGTCGGGTTCGATCCCTGGGTGGCGTCCGGGCCCCACGACGATTGTCTCGCGTGGGTGGCCCGGTCAATTGGCTCTCACCACCTCGCTCACACTCACTCGCTTGTCAAGCTGTGACTTGTTACTACATTTTCTAAGTCGTGAGCGTTCCCCGATCCATGGCGTACATTGTTGCTCGTCACCTGCTTTCTTGCTAGCCTAGCAACTATGCCTACCTACTGGTATCAGAGCAGGAGGGCTATCCCTCCCGCCGCGACGTCCTAGGACCTCATGAGACTCACGCGCTAAGCGCCGGGTGATCCCGCACAAGCCACAGCACGAGACAGCGGCGGCCTAAGCAGCAGCAGCGGCGGTCATTCTGTACAGCCGCTGGCATCACACTCGTGAACCTCAGCACGAGATCATGGCAGCTTAGGCAGCAGCAACAGCTACCACTCTGAGCAGCTCCTAACATCGAGCGACGGGTGATCCCGCGCAAGCCACCGCACAAGGCCGTGTCGACCTAAGCAACAGCAGCAGCAGCCATTCGGTGTAGCTGTTGGCACCGAGCGACAGGTGGTCCCGAACAAGCCACAGCACGAGACGGCGGTGTCCTAAGTAGCATCGTTGGCAACCACTCTGTGCCATTGCCAACATCGCACTCGCGGATCTTAGCGCGAGACCGCAGCAGTTTGGACAGCAGCAGCAGCCGCCACTCTGGGCAGCCGCTGTCATCAACCGACGGGTGATCCCGCACGAGCCACAGCACAAGGCCGTGGCGGCCCTAGCAGGAGCAGCAGCAACCATGCCTTGCAGCCGCTGACTTTGAGCTCGTGAACCTTGGAACGTGACAGTAGCAGCGTAGGTGGCAGTCTAGGCAGCCGCAACAGCCGTCGCTCTGTGCAACTGCTAGCTTTGCAGCAGTGATCTCAGTCCCAATACTGCAGCTAGGCAGCATCAGCAGCAGCCACTCTGTGCTGCTGCCAACATCGCACTCGTGGACCTCAACGCGAGGCCGCAGCAGTTTGGACAGCAGCAGCAGCCGCCACTCTGGGGAGCCGCTGGCATCAATCGACGGGTGAGCCCGCACGAGCCACAGCGCAAGGCCGTGGCGGCCCAAGCAGCAGCAGCAGCAGCCATGCCTTGCAGCCGCTTGGACTCAGCCGCTTAGCCGCTTGGCACAAGATAGAAGCAGCTTAGGTGGCAGTCTGGGCAGCCGCAGCAACCGCCGCTCTGTGCAACTGATGTCTTCGCAGCCGTGACCTCAGCCCCAACCCTGCAGCCAGGCTTGATCCCAGCACACTCTCGATCACC
>SZWC01000085.1:58284-68492 GCA_023375785.1 Penium margaritaceum
AGAAGGAGAATTGTCACCCTCCCTCTTCTCGCGCGGGCCACTGAAGAGGGGGGAGGGGGGGGGATCTGAACTCCAGTCTGCGCTCGCGACGGCGTCACCGTCCGAGCGTGCGTTGAAGCCATCCTTCTGCAAGCACCCTGTCTACCTTGCGGATGGTGGCGCGCCGACCCCCACCGGCTGCGGCCGCGAGAAGCGCATCCGCACGCATTGGGTGGCCTCCCCGGGCCACTGCACAAGCGTGGGGGTGGTCGGCGGCGGATGGCGAGAGGGGCTGGCTTGCGAAAACTGGCAGGGTGGGCTCGAGCGCCGGGTGTGCAGTCGCGCGAGGTGGAGGTGGAGGGCGCGGCTGGGGACGTGGGTGGATTTGGATTTTTCCCGGGAACTTTTTCTCTCCCTCATTGCACAAGGAAAAGTCGACGTCGTGTTTTCATCGCTTTCAGTCTCGGAAATGATTCGAAAAGTCTGGGTTGGCGTGGTATGGTACGAGCAGAACGAAGTTCTTCACATTTGAACGACACTTTTTCGTTTATTTGATCTCGGCATTGAACATGAAAGGATACGAATCGAGGGGGCACAAATCGGCCCCCATCCACCTGTGCCCGTGTTGTAAAACGAGATATTGAAAAGTTGACTCAAAACGGCAATGGTGAGTTCGACCAGATACACCTAACAGGCTGACAATAAAACTCGCCTACCATAGTGAAGGGCTTTGGGATTGCCACGACAATCTGTTTTGAAGAGACTTAATTATCCCACCCTTGCTCTCCATTCTCTATCAGCGATATGCTTCACTGATCAAGAATGGTAATGAAATGATATGTCCGTTGCTCAAATGCGACCATCATTCCCTAAAGTGATCACGTACGAACAAAGACTATTATTTTTTCTTTTCCTTTTTGTGAAAACACCCCATTACGATTTCATGTTTCTAATGTTTTAAATAAGTGGATACGGCGAAAATCATGAGGCCCTATCATTAAAAATGTTCTTTGCATTGGGGGAAAACCAAAAAGGATCATCACTTCATCAAATTCCAATAAAAATACCCATTCAAAAGTTCAAATTCTTTTTTTCACAACACGCACACCAACCCTGGTTTGTACAAGAAAAACTCGCAAACCCAACCCTTAGTTAGATTCACGGTTGAAGGTTTTATTCTTTCATGGGAATTTATTTTAACACACAATAACGAGGCCAAGTAGATTCCCTTTCCACCCATGGGGTATCACGAACCCCCCACGTAAACCAAATGCAAATCCCTCCCTCAAGCAATCACAAAAACATCAAAGGAAGAGTTTTCACTTGTACCAAGAGTTCATTCTTGTAAAATGGCGTTAGCAATCCAACGCTCAATTTCATGTAGCGACAAGATTCCATTCGCGAACAGTTTTTGAGATACAACATCATTTTTCTATCCTATGGAAATAATATCTTTAAAGCTAAACCATATCAGGCATGTCTTTCAAAGTTTCGTTGGTGCGAGCAAGCAACCTACAAGATTCAACATGGTACACATCACGTCTTTCAATCCAATGGGTTGGGAACACTATAAATCAAACGTTCAAGATCAAGTGCACACATCAGGTGAATCATGACTAGTGAAGATTCACTTTTGCAATATCCACATGAAAGGAGATAAACAATTCAACTACAGATGGAACATCTCTCAATAAATGTTCATGAAAACAAGGATCCCTATGGTAGAATCAAATTAAGCATCATGAGACTACATTCCAAAACCAACAAGTGATGCTTGAGTTGTATTCAAGATGAGCGCACAAAAATTTTCAAAGGAAAGCCATTTAAAACCACTGCAACGGATTTAATCATTTCAAACGTAATGAAAAAACTATGAAAACGTATACATCATGTATAGAAATCCGAAACACTTCAAACATAACAACCACTTCTACACTAGGCATGCCAATAAACTCTTCTTTCCTGAAAAGGTTACACAATATCAAAACAAAGGAGATAAGATAATGTGCACTTTTCCAACACGACAAAAGCAAGCACTTCAAGAATATCATAAAGTACATCATTAATGATGTACATTCTGAAATAAAAACAATAAATAATCCTTCATCTTTGCAAAACATAAAACATCTTTGAGCATTTGAAATCACAAAATTCCATGCATGAAAAAATGAAAAATGCTATGTTTTGAGATTTTGCTTTAGAAAAGAAAACAACATCAAACTACAAAACAAAAGTAATGTGAAAAGTACCAAATTAGAACTAAAATTTTTTTCATTAAAATACAACTACAAATAAATATTAGAAGGAGCAAGGAAATCAAGGGAAGAATATGAGAAAAAAAAAGGAAAGAGATCTAAAAAAAATGTTCTAACAAAAGGAGTTTAACGTGTTAGCCAAGGAATAAAGAAAGGGAGCATGGTGAGAGATAGCGTGCACGCGCGCGCGTGCGAGAGAGAGAGAGAGAGAGAGAGAGAGAGAGAGAGAGAGAGAGAGAGAGAGAGAGAGAGAGAGAGAGAGAGAGAGAGAGAGCGAGAGAGAGAGAGAGAGAGAGAGAGAGCGAGAGAGAGAGAGAGAGAGAGAGAGAGCGAGAGAGAGAGAGAGAGAGAGAGAGAGCGAGAGAGAGAGAGAGAGAGAGAGAGAGCGAGAGAGAGAGAGAGAGAGAGAGAGAGCGAGAGAGAGAGAGAGAGAGAGAGAGAGCGAGAGAGAGAGAGAGAGAGAGAGAGAGCGAGAGAGAGAGAGAGAGAGAGAGAGAGCGAGAGAGAGAGAGAGAGAGAGAGAGAGCGAGAGAGAGAGAGAGAGAGAGAGAGAGCGAGAGAGAGAGAGAGAGAGAGAGAGAGAGAGAGAGAGAGAGAGAGAGAAAGAAAGAAAGAGAGAAAGAGAGAGAGAGAGAGAGAGAGAGAGAGAGAGAGAGAGAGAGAGAGAGATAAGAAAGAGACAGAGAGAGAAAATTACAAATGGAGAATGATAAAGATATCAAGGAAAGAAAGGCATGCAAAACATACATGAAATGAAAATGACATAAAAAGAGAAATATCAAGGAAAATACAAAAGGTGAAAAATAAAGGAGGGGATAGGCTAAGGGAGAAGCATAAGAGGAAAACAAAGAGCTTATGAGAGAAAGACTAGTGGACTGCTACATGAAAAGAGTACAAAACAAGATGCATGAGGACATGATGAAATGAAATTGATGTAAAGAGAGTAAGCAAGTGAGAGGGAAGAATAGAGGATTATGTAAAAAACAGGGTAAAATAGAGAGAGAGAGAGAGATAGACATAAAGAGAGAGAGAGAGAGAGAGAGAGAGAGAAAGAGAGAGAAGGGGTGAAGAAAGGTAGCGAGAGAGGACAGACATAGAGATAGATCAAGAGAATGATACAAAGATGGAGAGAAAAAGAGATGGAGAGAGAGAGGGGGTGATAACAGAGATATAGAGAGAGCTAGAGATTGATAAAGGGGGGGAAAGGGAGCGATAGATGAGGAGAGATTAGAGTGGAAGGCATAAGGTTGAAAAGAAAAAGAATGGAAAAAAAAGATAAAAATTAAGTGATTAAAAAAAATCAAAATCAACATTAAAAAAGAGGGATGTACATATACAATTACCATGAAAGAAAAACATGATGCAAGAGAGAGGGAGAAAGGGTCAAATGGAGAAAGAGAGATGGAAAAATAGGAATTAAGAAACAAACAAAGAGATAAATAAATAGAAATTCATAAATCATGATACTTATATGCATACATATGTAGAGAATTAAAATTAAAGATAACAAATTGAGAGGAAAAGGGAGAGAAAGAGATAGCAAGAGAGGGGGATAGAGGGAGAGAGAGAGAGAGAGAAAGGGACAGAAAGAAAGAGAGGGGTGGAGAGAGGGAGGGAGAGGGAGGGAGAGAAAGGATAGAGAGATAGATATAGAGAGAGAGAGAGAGGGAGAGAGAGAGAGAGAGAGAGAATATGAGTGAGACATCATATATAAGAGATAGTAAAGGATGAAGGGAAATGTGGAGAACAAGGAAACAAGAGCGTTATGTTTTAAGTGGAATATGGAGAAAGAAACAAGCATTTGATGTCCCAAAAATGGGTGTATAGATACAAAGACATAATCAAAGAAAGGATTGAGAGTGAAATCAAGAAAGATAAAACATGGAACAATCTTCCCCTTCACTGATTGATCCATTTCACATGAAATGGAGACACACATTATTATTAAAGTAGTATAATCTTCATGACAATGTTAAGTCGTGAATAGATAATTATTACGCGTATCCATTTCTCAAGGCTCATACTTACGATGACCTTACCCTTTCAGTTGAGGTTAAGGGTAGCATTTTAGGCACCTATGGGATGGATACATGTTGGATGTCATGTTTTGGCAGAACTTGCATACGATAAAATTTGGAAGCTCTTACACACAACTATGATATATGTTCATCAGACTATTCAATCGCATGCCTACCAACTCGTCCTTCTAAAAGTGTGAGAATGATTTGGATAAGTTATCATATCACAACAAAGCACACTAATTTTACAATGTTTCATGTTCAAAGGAGCCTAATACTTGTCGTTCCAGCACATGCGACCGACGCGTTCTCTTTATAGACTTGCTCATGCATGCATTCACCCAAAATAAAAGCTTCTTTCATTGCTATGGCCTAAGTGTTATTTTTGATAACATATCATTAAATGAGAAAGAATCCACTTCTTGGAAGCTTAAGAATTTTTTACGAGGAAAACTCCTTAGGCTAGCAATGTAGGTCATGTTTGATATTGTTCCAACCCCACCCATTGTGTTGAAGGTATGTGCCAAGGTTCCATGGTATGTTTTTCCTTGTGATTAAGCTTCTTACCTTATCTTTCACCGTATTATCTATTACCACGTGGTATGACACCCCTCATTTCTCTTAATGAATTGCAAAAGACAAATCATGCTTGAATATGTTTACCATCTGACCGTTTTTTCAAACATGGAGGCTATGTAGAAGTTAGATGAGCACCATGTACAAAAAAAGAATACATAAAACATGGAGTGGCAACTCCATGGTTATACGCCTTTGATGAGACCAAAATATTTTGGTCCATTATGCATGCATTGTACTTTTCATCTTTTTGTGATTTCCACTAAGAATAGAAAGGGATGTCAACTCAATGTATGGTTTCTTGTTATGAAAACATTTCATAGCTCGGAATGCCAACAATGTTGTATTCTTTGTTTAAGGCAAATGAATAAAACTCATCAAGTAGTCATGACTTAAACACGGATTCCATTAGTTGATGTGATTTAGTATTGGTAGCAAAGAGGGAGCAATGTAGACATTTTTCCTGGAATTTGGATTTAGATTGACTTACAAGGTGATTATCTAAAGATATGCGACTAATCTTTTAGGTACCCTCTTTAGAATGGGCTGAACAATGTGGAGTAATATGTAAGGTAATACTTTTGAAAGGATTTATTCTCGCATTGAAAATTCTGGGGGAATAAGATTTCTTCATTTTGAATAATGAGTGTGGATGGAAGGAATAATTCTCCTAAACTTTCATCAAATATTGCTTTTCAAAATCATAAATGTTCGTTCTTTGTCCATGATTGAAATATAGTGTCATTTGTTGGATTTTTTCTTAAAGTGTAATGAACATGTTCCATGTTTTTTCAGATTCAATTGGTCATGTAGTGATTGTGTTTTGGCTAAGATGATAATGTTATTCAATATGTGAAGTCATAACAATGCATTGCTTGCATATGTGGGGAATTGTGTTTTTTAGTTATTAGTCGTGATTTGGTACAAAGTGGTAAAAGCATGCCCTTTTGGGCATTATGTATTGTTTTATCACATGTTGATCATAGTAAATTAATGAAAATGAAATGAATATTCATGGTGCTTTGTTTTCATGTTCTTGCCTTCCATGACATATGTGAAGGATGATGACACATGATGCCATATCCATTTGCGTAGTACGTGCTAAAACAACTTGGCCCTTGCCTATATTGTTCTGCATGCTTCTTTGATGTAGAGAAACATATTAAAATACAAAAAAAGTATGAAAATTAAGATATATTACAATATCTTATTGCATTGTATGTCTTAGAATCCCTTATTCTCTTATGATGTCTTTCTTTGTGATGTATTTTTAAGATTGGATCCATGTTCAAGTCATGTATATTATTTAAATTCTTCACTCTTTCTTGAGTGAAGTTTTAGAGTCCCCCTTTGTTTTTCATTGAGTTACATCGTAACTTAGCTATTAGAGTTTCTTTTTTATGATTCCACAATTTATTTCTTGAATGTTTTCTTTTTTATCAAGGAAGTGATAAAATTTTATAGATGTTTATTTTTTAACTTTATGATTTATTTTTAGTCCAAAAAAAATTCCTTCATATTGTTGTAACAATAGAATCATGCAGTGAATTGAGAAAGAGAAATGACATCATGAGGGAAAACAATTCATCATTTTTCTTGTTTTGGTGTCCTACTCATTATGCCATGGAGGTGTAGTAATTTTTACATTGGATTGAGGGTAACTCCTTCATTTTCTTTGTGCATAAAAAATTTAATAGCTATTCAATGCGCTATGAATGTATACAACACTAAAAATTTTACATTGTAATTTAATTGTACATAACATTGATGTTGGATACTTGTAATGGTGATATCATGCAATTATCTTCATATGGCTTGATGAAATTGAAGACATTAGGGCCCTCAAGTGTATTGTTGTACCATAGATGAACCATGCACCATGAGCACAAACCATGGCCACAAAAATTTCTCTAATTTCTGATCAAGAGTTCCTAATTTTTCATCAAATATCAATCACAAGGATGAAAAGTGTGTTGTGATATCCTTGTATACGTATAGTTCATTAAATCTTCGTGACATGGATTTTGACTAATCATTCACATGGTCTATGCTCTTCACATCATCATCAAGATAGTTTTTCTTCCTTTGGGTGGGGTTGGTCAATACCTTTGAGACTTTGCAAGCATAAATATGTGATTCTACGTGAGTATGGTTTGCAGCTGTCATTGCGCCCGACGGTCATCCAATGGATTAGCATTGACGGCCTGCGAGACTTTTTCCCTGCCATGCGACGATTCTGAGCTCCTGCCGCGGAGAGCTAATCGCGTCATGAATACCCGCGAAACGACAAGCGCTGTCAACATGGTGCATCGCTTGCATGACAACCCACGACACGGTCCATACTGACACGCTCGTAGCGGGAGTAGATTCATTCAGCTCTTCACGAAACCACTGAAGAAAACCGACTGAAGCAGTGCTTCGAATGACCAGTGCCTCGAAGGACAATGAAATATCTATGATACACCTGAGTTTATTTGCTCATTGCGTATTCACATGTGATCGAACTGCTTCATTTATCTTCTTGGTCATTTTCAAGACCTTTTGCAGTCGACGAACGGCAAGCTCACATGAAACGTGGAGCGGCATCGTGCGCCGTCTTTTGCCGCTGGACCATTTCGCACTTGCAGGGACCTCGAGCCGCCTTTGACGCTCTCAGCCTTCCCTTGAGGGAAAACGGACGGGTGGTATGGCCCATATTGAGCTCCGTCAAGATAATCACTGTACTACACTTCCGAGCCACGAGAAGCTTGACTGCAGCACAAACACGGGCAAAGCCTGCTTAGCCCGTGTGCTCCACAAGGGAAACATGAGAATGTCGGACAGAAAAAGAATAGGGGCGTACTTGCCCGCGGCGATGACCTGACCAGTCGCCATGGCTTGCTACGACGACGATGGCGGGTGTGTATGACAAGAGCCAAATCCGAAGCTAGTTTTCCAAATACGTCTCTCAGCGATGACTGATACATTGATCTGGCCGGCTAATCTGACCTAAGCCATACTCCGATGTAACACAAGAGCCTCCAGCTGTAGGCAGCGATGACGGCGCGATTACAACAGGCGCGCTGTTTCTGAAACTTTTCAAATATGCTCTATTCTCTCATCTAGTTGTCATTAGCTCACAAGCATCGACCATGGTTTAGAGAATAGGACCTTCTATCGAACTAGAGGGGAGATAAGACGGTCAGAGCCATCCGCTAAAATTTTCGAGACTCTAAAAAGGTGAGACAGCCAATCGAGCCTGGGCGTGAAAACGACCGCCCAAACGTCCATTCTACCAGGGCGGAGCTTCCGGTAGGCTAGGAAACCAGGTAACCTCAAAATACTCATCCTCCATATGGACCTGACGCATATGCTACAGACAAGGCCCAAACCAGGATTGTTTTTTCAACTTATCTGAAAACAAGTGCCGATGTTGCACGCCAGGCGTGCACAGGGTTACGAAGTACATTTATCAAAACATATTCTTTGAAATAAATAGTGTGTGGGATTGTGTCAGTCTTCTTCTAAGAACAAGAATGTGCATTCCCACATTTCACTAGTGGATACATTGGGAAATCCTTGGCTAACGAGCTGAGCCAAACTGAATTGAATGGAATGTGTGCAATGTTGTAATTTCCTACGTGAAAATTCATGAGAGAGACAATCACATAGCACTTAGAAAGATATAGAGTATGTGTTCATATTTTGAGCTACTTTTTTCCAAGGGTAAAAGACACTGAGACCCAGACTCATGTGACAATGCTAAAAGTTATGTACAAATGCATATGACACCGTCGCATTGAAAATAACACATACGACGATGTCAAAGGGAAATGTCCTAAAGAGAGATGTCCTAAAAAGTCATTGTATGCCATGCAGGGATTACAAGCCCCTCGGTTCTTGGGTTTGTGATGCCTTCGATGGACGTTCATTATAGTTTGTATGAGGTTTAAGACTAAACGGTCATTGAAAGGAACATAGTGGGCCCGAGATAGTGAGGCCAAGCTAGGAAAAAACATGGACATAAAGTATGTATTGGGTTCTTCACTGGGTTTCATTGTTAATCTTGCCGTTTTGACACTCCAACTTTGCAAGCTGGTCCTTTTCTCTTCCTAGGATTGTCTGATTTCAGAGCTCTCATATGAGAGGGGCTCCAGCAAATCGACGACCAATGACGAAAGTCACTCAATGCATGCAACCCAGGTCGTCGATGCGACGAGGTCCCCTTATGCATAATTTAAGTGGGTCCTAGTGCATCGACGGTCAGCGATAAAATTCGTTGATCGCAAGCAACATCTGCCGTTGATGCGTTGGGGCCCACTCACGAATGACACGAGTGTGACCAAGCAATTCAGTGGCGTTCGGTGCCTTCAACTAGTGACTTTCGTCGTTGACCGTCGATTGGCCGAATGTCCCATTGCACATTATTTCATGCTCGGTCTGTGTCACATGTCGCAATCTAGCATGGAAACCGGGTGGTCAGATGGTTATTCTTCCGCATGGTGGGGATATTATGGGCACACTTGAATTTTGTAGGATATCTGGGCTATCTCACCCTTTTTGCTATGGTATGCTACATTGAAATCAATTTTGTCCACTCGTGGTACTTGATACATGAGAGCTTGAGACAAAGAAGACCATCTCTTGCAACGTTGTACTTGTGGTTCTGAAGCAGTGAAGAGTCCAGCTAGTGACACATGTAGGGATGAGGACTAAGATTTTCTCTAGTAACTTGCAGACAAGGTCCCAATGGGCGGCAAGCAAGTGTAATTGCCATCCTCTCCCTAGCTACTTCCAGTATTGATCACCCTCTTCAATACCGCTCCTCCTCTTCCTCCCGTTAAGACCACCTGTGCTTGTGAAAGAGATCATCATCAACATTGTCATCCATCTTACCGTTATCTTCCTTGTCTCCTTCTTCCTCATTCCCTACATTACGTACCAACTTTGCGCCACCATCCTCCGCTGCTCCCTTGCTCTGATCCTCCTAATGCATTGTGAGGTCATCAACCGCCAAGTGGTGAAATATTGCATTCTTTCTTGGTTCCAAATGCTCCGGTGCCCATCGTTTCGCCAGATTTAGCAACGGTGTCCATAGTCAAAATCGACATGAGAGCGGTGCCCATGTTTTCGAATAAGCGACCGAAAACGGGATTCAACTTCGCTCTCGAAATCGGCCGTCGCCGACTTCGAGAGCGAAGTCAGCGACTTCTGACACCGGCCTCACCGATGTCAGAAGTCGCAATGTCGCGAGTTTTGGAGTTCGCAAGTGCGAACTCCAACACTCGCGACATGGTGCGCCGCATCTCGCAAACCCCCCCCCCCCATATCCGACAAACCCCCTAGTGACACTGGGGGGGTTGGGTTTTATCTTTTTACTTGCCCGGGCATCTGCCGGGCC
>SZWC01000085.1:77116-106565 GCA_023375785.1 Penium margaritaceum
CTCTCATGCACACTCACGCTTATGCTGAAACTCACACACACATTCACACTCACATTCACTGTCACTCTCACACAATCAGTCACACACTCCAACATCCACTGAGACACTCACTCAATCACACACTTGCACTCGCACTTGCACTCTTCCAATCTTACACTCCTACACTCTTACACTCCTACATCCCTATGCTGTTCAGACACTTTCACTCTTTACACGGTGTACCCTTTTCATAACTTTGCACCCTTACATCCTTTCACGTTTACACACCCGCCCTCTCATCCTCTCACCCTCTTACACCTTCTCAGATACACACACTGTCACATTCTCACTCCCATCCCTGTGACTGAACAATGTTTCCCTCATCTGTGCATTGAAAATTGCTCTTATCTTCTTTCCTCTTTGTTTTGCAAGTTACACATGGATCTCTGTTCTAAGAAAGATCCTCTCTTTTTTGTATTTGCAGGAAATCATTCAAACCATGTTTTTTCACAAGGAGAGACAGAAGATCACCCATCTATTGCAGCCGAAGTTTTTGATAGTCAAATTAGACCTTATGTTTTTTTACATGTTGGTACTATATATGCCTAGGAGATGGACATGCCCTTCCCTTCCCTCCCCTCATGGCATGTTTTCCCTTGTGCATTGTCTGCTCTCTCCATCGATCTGCCTCATTTGCCTATCAAGCCACACACACATGAGTGCAAAATGATGAAACTACAAAGAAAATTATGCACAAATTACTCAACGTATTGGCGACCTGAGGATTGCTCACTCTTGCAAGGTGTCTGGGGTGACCCTTTCCTTAACCCCGGCCCTTGCCATGAGTGGAAGCGCCTAGGACAGGATTGCCAAGTTGAGTGATATGACGAACATCAAGGAGGGAAAACTATGCTAGTTTTTTTCTGAGATTTTCCGCAATTTTTTATTACAAGGGGTACTTCGTAACCCAAATAGTTGGGACCATGTTCCCTAGGGCAAACTTGTCCGCGGCGAAAACCTGACCAGTCGCCATGACTGGCTACAACGACGACGGCAGGTATGCATGACAAGAGCCAGGTCCAAAAGCTAGTTTTCCAAATACGTGACTGTCAGTGATGACCGATAGATCGATCTGGCTGGCTAATCTGACATGTGCCATACTCCGATGTAACATAACAGTCTCCGGCTGTAGGCAGGGATGACGGCGCGATTACAACGGATGCACAGTTTCTGAAACATTTCAAATATGCTCTATTCTCTCGTCGAGTTGTCATCACCTCATTAGCATCGACTATGGTACAGAGAACAGAACCTCCGATCAAACTATAGGGGATATAAGATGGTCAGAGCCATTCGCGAAAACTTTCGGGACTCTAGAAAGGTGAGGCGGCCAGTCGAGCCTGGGCGTGAAAACGACCGCCCAACCGTTGAGGTTGGCATACGGTGGCGACCACCGCAACCAGGGCGGAGCTTCCGGTAGGCTAGGAAACCAAGTAGACTTAGATGCTCTTCCTCCACACGGACCCGACGCATGTGCTACAGACAAGGCCCAAACCAGGATTATCTGGTCAATTCGTCCTATTCACTAAGTTTCCTGGACTATCTTTGCGGAAATTTTGACAACCTGAAGCACTCTGCCATGCCGGGCACAGAGTAGATGGTGAACAGGTAGAAGATGCGAGGCAGAGCATTGTGTAGAATTTGGGACAGTTTAGCAGTTTCTAATTAGCGGAAGTGTACTACGCTGACAAGTGTCGAAATGATCGAACATATAGATACAAGTGTCGAGCCACAAATGGGACATAGTCCGGGTTGTTCGGTCGATCGTCGAGCAACGCATGTGGAGTCCGGTGGTGATTGGTCCAATTCGAGAAGCTCCCCCGAGGAATCGGGAAGCTTCGAGAATCAACGGTGAAGATGGAAGATGCATCTTTGTAAATCAAGAAATATCTCCATGCGTCCAAGATTTGACCAAAAGGTCGTGATACTTCTATCGTAAGTTCTTGAAAGAGGTCGAACTTGTAGGTAAGTACGAAAATGTTTGCTAGAGGGCGAGGGCAATTGGCCCAATCACCCTCGACTGTCGGATTGAAAATCACAGTCTCAACTCGCATTGGGCTATTTGTGTAATGACAAAAATGCCCACTCAGGAGATAAGGGATGTGTACGCCTGGTACGTAACACAATCTATGGTTAAGATTGCTCGAATGGGAGCAGTATGGCCAAACTTGTCCGAGGCAACATAATGAGCAGTTTGTTTCTCCGAGCGGAACTTAGGTGGTTCGAAGGGACGAAGTGCAGGACAGAAGACGGTTCGGAAGTTTAGGGAAAATGAATTATTTTTGTTTATGACTAAGTGTACTTCGCCGATAAGGGTCCACTACGTGGAGCACATAATGTCGAAAATGACAATGAGGCATAAGTCGGGTCATCGGCCTTCGAGCTGAGCAACGCATGCAAGGTCGCTCCATGAGGGGTGGATTTGAGAAGCGCCGCCAAGAAGTTGAGGGACTTCGAGAAAATCTCGAAACTTCTTTGCGAAAGTCGAGCATCTTCGAAAATTCGACCAAACAGTATCAAAACGTCGATACGGGTTGTGATACTTCTCTTGACCGTTCAGGAAACTAGTCCAACTTGCCCGAAAACGTTTGGAATGGGACACCGAAGGTCGATGTGGATAGCCAAAATGCCTTCGGCCGAACGGCGGAAAAACCCTCATGTCACCGCGCGATGACCAATGAATGCAATAAAAGAAAGTAGCCACTTGTGAGATTCTGGGACTCGTGTACATCATGGACAACAATTCCCTCCCTTTCAGCCGTAACATCCTGGTGCGGCAGCAAACAAAGGCCGGTGACAATGAAAGTAGCCATCAATCAGGTAATCGCGGTCCCAGAGGTTGTCATAAGGATCCTAGCTTTTGTGTACGGCTTCGTAGCCGTGCCACCTGACAAGATACGCGGTTGGTTCCCCACGGTGTCGATGTTCGAGGATAACATTGATCACTTACTCCGTATCCCCCTCCGTTTGTACAAGAGGCGGAGGTGCGATGTCTCCGCTGAAAAAGGCCGTGCGGGGATCCCAGTAATGCTTCATTTCCCTCGTGTGGAAGACAAGGTGGATTTCCATGTTGTGACAGAGATGTAGTCGAGCGACGACAAGGATTTGCATTTTCTGAGTTTCAAATGGTCCCAAATAGCAAGGTTTGAGCTTTACGAATTACTATCCTTAGAGTTTGAAAATCGCCATGCTGAGGAGAACGTGATTGCCTGCGCTGAACACGTCATCTACGCGATGTCGGTCGGCCGCCCCTTTGATAGCTTCTCGCGTCCTTGCAAGGGTATGCCGTGTTTCATCCCAGATGCATGCGAAGTAACGTTGAGGGTAGTGAACATCAACCGTGGGAATGTTACTCAGACTGTGGATCCAACTAATGTGGCGGGAAGTTTGCAAATACCACCTCAAACGATATCCTTCCAGTTGTAGTGGCGAAGTGGCCGAGTTGCATGCTAGTTCGGTGTTTGGCAGTTCTACTACCCAATCCATGCCGTGTGGCTTGCATAAGGTTTGAAAAAGTTGTTTGAGTATCTGGTTGGTTTGCTCGGTTTGCCCGTCGGTGTGAGGATGGAGCACCGTAGATAGTTGGATCCAACTTCCATAGCATGTCATCAGTTTGCACCAAAAACGGCAGGTGAATCAATCGTCTCTATCCTTAATGATGGTACTTGGTACCCCGTGCAATCTTATGACTTGATTTAGAGACAGCTGTGTTGTTCTTTCTTTTGTGATGGTGGTAATCGTAAAAACGAAGTATGACATTTTAGAAAACCTGTCCACCACAAGCAGGATGGTGTCATACCCTTCGGTAGTGGCAAGTATTCCCATCATGAAGTCCATGTTGATGTACGCTAATTGTTATGTCAGAACCGGTAGAGGTTGAAGTAGACTAGGTGGCCTCGTGCAATGAGATTCTTGTCTCTACGAGGTGTCGCATGATTTGTAGATGGTCCCCACGTCGGTCTACATCCTGTCCCCTAGTAGTACCTTACCAGCTTCTTAAGTGTCTTCTCCTTGCTGAAGTGTTCACCTAGACCAGTGTCATTACACTCATCTGATAGAATCCGTCGTAATTCCTCATTCGAAGGCACGACGACATGAGGAGTGAATTGACGTGGCTTGTAGTGGTCGTTTAACCAAGATGTTTGTTTCTTCGTACTCGCCGAACTCCTTGTATCCCTTCACAAACAGCCTCGCAAGGTACGGGTCTCATTTGACGAGTAACGTACTGATCTCAGCCATTGGAATTTATCTTCCAATTAGAGCATCCGTTGATTTTTTTTTTTTGTCTCAGGCAGGTACTCGACAACATAGTCAGAGTTTGACTCAAGAAACTCCATCCATCGAGCTTGTCCACGGCTTAGGCTTGGCTTGGTCTTGAAATGTTTCAGGGCCTGATGGTCGATGCGAACAATACCGAGGTTAGAGCGTTTCTGAAAGAGTTCAATGTTTCTTGTTTGCTTTCCCTCGCACTTGCACTCGGAGGTTTTTTGGTGAGATTAGAGAGAGGCGCTGACACCCCGTCATGGTCCTTTACGAATCGACGACACTAGTTGCATAAGCCTAAAAAAACCTAGACGTCCTAAGCATTTATGGGCGTCAGTCGATCAGCGACTGCCTCCACATTTTTCAAGTCCATGGTAATCCGTCTACTGTTGATGATGTGCCCAAGAACTTGATCGAACGGTGACCAAAGTTGCATTTCAAGACTTTTCCAAAGCATGCATCTCTTTGCAACACTTTGAGAACTTTCCACGTGTCCATTGTGTACGTCCCAAGTGCGACTATACAGTAGTGTGTTGTTAAAACACACAACGACGAAGTCGTCAAGGTACGAGTGAACAGTATTTTTCATCACCGCCAAAACTACACAAGGGCATTTGAGAGTCCGACCTGCATGACCAGGAACTTTGTGTGTCTGTATTTTGTGTGGAATGTTGTCGTCTCGATGCCCTTACCAGGTACGTCTATCTGGCCATATCCACTACGTAGATCAGTATTGTTACAAATTCACGCCCCACGGAATTGGCTAAAAAGTTCATATGCTCGAAGAAGGGGATAGCGGTTTTTGACGGTGATGTTGTTCAACGCTTAGCAGTCGAAGCACATCTGCATCTCTCCTGTTTTGTTTTTTCAAAGAAATTACCTGTGTTGCGTAGGATGACGTGGAGGAAAGGATGAAGCCCTGCCCGAGCATCTTATCCAGTTTAATGTTTTACTTGGTACGCTCATGATCGCTCATCCGATGGATCCTCTGAAATAACCGTTTGGTGCTTGGCTTCAGGTCTATCTGATGGTTGATATTGTGTTGTAGTGGTAGGTCTCGGGATAGTTCGTTGAGAGAAGCACCCTTCGAAGTCCTCCATGAGCTTTGTAAACTCTTTCTGTACCGCTAACAACTTCTTGAGTGGCGATGCCATTGGTGTTGCTTCGGCACTTACGAGTTCCTCCGCTTCCCCTGCTTTCACGTGGACTAGCCATGCTTCAACTTTGTGTTTCATGTACCGCTTGGCTACATCGAGAGATACTGGTTGGAGTTGTCTGACTATTGCAATTTCTTCTGCTGGTTCCACCGTTGCTGCTTCCCATAACCATCAGTGCATCGTGGGTCTCTTGACGGGAGATAGGTGTCGCTTTCTGCCATTAATGATGAAATAGAGTTCTTCGCTACTTGAGTCGACCTACGAATTGCGCCGGTGCAAGGAATCTTGCCCGAGGATGATTTTGTGTTTGCTCTTTCGGCAAGTCCTCACGACTGTTACGTCATGCATATTTCTGATTTTAAGCCAAAGTTATTTGTGAAGACAACGGATCTACAGGTGTCAGACAATAGTTTTTCCTTGAAACACTCCCAATTTGGTCTGCAAACTGAGTTTTTTTATCCATTTCCTTGATGACAAATTTGTGAGAAGCTCTTCCATCTATTAGTGCCAGTATCATTCACTGGCCTTTTCAATACCTCCTATGAGTATTGCCGATTGGTCATCGTTGTACCCCTCGTCAAGTTTTGTAGTCTCTGGAACCCTCTTTCACGGTGATGTGAGCCGCTCAATGGCTCACACGAGGCTTGGATAGCTTTGCGCATTAGCAACGCCGGCAAGCGTGAGGGGAGTAGATGTTGGTCGCAGGTTGGCAAGACCAAATTTGGTGGCAATCCGAGCCACATACGAGTCTTGAGAAAGCGTGACCTTAGTAGTAACTTGAGAAACCTGAATGCCAAGATAATTCTTCAAGGGACTCATGTCTATCATCTCACACGCATCCTTTAGCTGAGCCTTAAGTGTGTCAATGTCAGTCATGGAGGCGCCAAACCAGATGAAGTCATTGTCATACAAGATGACCCCAACCTGGCCAGAGAAGTAAACAGAGTATTCCAAGCGTAGTTGATGCAAGTTCTGCTGTAGAAACAAAATACGAATTTTCTTCTTCCATTGGCGTGGCGCTTCCTTGAGGCCGTAGGGGGATTTGCACACTCGACAAATCGGATTTTCCTCCCCTGGTTGCGTAAATCCATCAGGCTATGTCATGTACACTTCCTCTTCCATATCAATAATGAAGAGCGCGGACATGACGTCTACTGATGCAGGTGCCATTTGTTGTAGGCTGCAAGTGCTAAAAAAAATTGGATTGAAGAATACTTCACCATTGGAGCAAACATATCGCTGTAGTTGGCTCCCTCCACCTGGATGAAACTGCGTGCAACCAATCTTGCATTATAGCAACATGATTCACCAGCAACATCCAGCTTGGTTTTAAAAATCCACTTATAGGACACGACTGGTGCACCAGGTTGTGGAGGAACAAGGTCCCATGTGTGCTGCTTGAGAAGTTGTTCATATTCATTGACTACAGCTTCATGCCACTGATCTGCCTCAGGTTGAGAAAGGGCATCTTTGTAGCTGATCGGGTCAACAACCTTAGTCACAAGTGCAATGTATGAAGCATCATGAGAAAGTTTTGGGAGCTCAGTGAGGAGTGACAGTCCAGCCAAATGAGCTGAGAGACAAGGTAGCTGTGCCAGGTCCTAGTCATTAGGGCTTTGGGGATTGACACGACTGAGTCTTCCCCTGACAGCATTAGCAGGCCGATCAGCTATAATGTGAGGTATGACTGGTGGGAGAACACTTTCGTTTTTGTCATGTTCAAAGTCAACCTGAGCCTTACAAAAAGGCTTGTAATCTGGGGTCATCTAGAGGAATGATTGTAGTTGACTGCAGCACACGTGGTGGAGCTGAGCCGGCAGAAGGAAGTTCATCAAGTTTTACGTTATGGCTATGGAACACCTATCTTGTTTCCAGATCATAGAGTCGGTAAGCATGTCCTACTTTGTAGCCAAGAAGAATACCTTATCTGTTGCGAGAGTCCAATCTTCCACGAAGTGAAGAGTGAACCCAAGCACATCCCACGCAACCAAAGACGTGCAGGTAGTTGACGTCAAGCCAATGGCCTAATCAAGCCTGAAATGGAGAAACGTGGTCAGGAAGTTGTCAGCAAAGGACACGATTCTGAATGTATGTGGTGGTGTTGATGGCCTCTGCCAAAAATGAAGAACGGAGCTGGCGTCATGGGGCATCAAGCGGGCCTTGTCCAGGAGGGTCCTGTTCATGCACTCAGCCTCACCATTCTGCTGAGGCATGAGGGGCACTGTAGTCTCCTACACAAATGCCCTTGTTCTTGCTGAAGGCTTGAAGTGAAATGTCTAAAAATTCCTCACCATTGTCAAATATGAATTGCTTGACCTTGGTATTGGTCAAATTTTCAATCATCCTGGTCCATGTCATGATAGCATCAGTGGCATCCAACTTGTGTTGAGGAAAGCGAAGCCAGGTGTAATGAGTCTTGTTGTCAATAAGAACCAAGGAGTTTTTCTTTCTTGAAATTGAGGCAGTGGAGATGTAACAGAGATCCATATGAATGATCCCAAGTTTGTCATTGGATCGTCCTGGTGGATGACTCAGGAAAGATTCAGGAGTTCGTTTCCCTGCAAGACAGCCTTCACAGTGAAACCTGTTGGTCAAGAATGAGCCAGTTATTGTTTTGACATGGTCGTAAGTGCTGACTAGCCAATATGTCCAACACGTCTATGCCTGAGTTGAGCTGAGGTTGACGGTTGTTCTTGTTGGCTGGAGGGTTTAGGAGTTGTGACAGTAAAGGCCGAATCTGGCAGTAGGGATTTAAGCTCATTGTCCATGCAAAGGAGAATGGTCAGGTTCCCTCGTCTTTTCTCTTCAGCAGCCACTCCGCCATTGGCTCATCGAGTTTTGCAGCTGTGATCCAGATCAAACACCGCCTTGACGGTTGATAATGGCCCGATTACGCCAATCACCTCCGTTGCTAATGCGTAGAGCTGCCCGAGCCTCACGGTTGGGCGATCCGTCGGTGCAAATCTTTGAGAAAAAAAAACAAGAGCCTCACTGTTTACTCTTGCCCTCTGCCGTTTCCCGACCCCGTCCACTTTTTTTGTGCCCTCCCCCCCCCCCCCCTACTGGCTTATTGTTACCGCTCTTGGCAATCGCACGAGATGTGTCCCGGTTTGCCACAAGTATAATAGAGCCAATGATCACACTGATCAATGGCGTAGATTCTAATCACAGATGAGGTTTCCGCCAACTGCAGCTTTCCTCCGCCACAATACGGATTTTGGGGGTGGCAAGGCGTTGCATTCCTGCATCCAAGCATTGTACCTGACACCGTCAACGTGGTTGGCTGATGCAGTTTTTTGCAAAGGGTTGTCTTGGGTGTCAAAAATGGCGATTTCTCACTTGATATCTTTCTTCAAGTCGTTGTTGTAGTACAAAGACAATTTTTTGGGGGTAAGGTCACTGCTAGTAATGACTTTGCAGAAACGACGAGTGCACTCTGCCATGCTGGATTAGTGGCAAAGAAGTTAGTGTCTTCAATGTACGTCAAATTCTCATTCAGCTTCCCAAAGCAAGCAAGTGTAGCTGGCAAGAAGTTGCTCCAAGTTTCCTGTGGCGTGAGAGAGTCGTGCCACATCAAATGTATCTGCTTAAGAAGTGGCACGCCTGCGATCAACAATGTGAGAGCGGTTCAGAGAGCCGTCGATGCAGCTCTGCTGGGTTCGTGCTGCGGTTAAATGGCCTTGAGATCGGACCACCAACTCAAAGCTGTGCCATGCAAAAGTGAGGACGCAAGGATAAGTTTATTTTTTGTTGTTTTTGACCCTAGTATTCATTAAGAACACCTCCAACCTGATTAGCCACGTCTTGACCATCGGTCCCTTGGAGATTGCATGATCAAACGGCTCAGGGAGTGCTGGTCAAATCTGAGTTTCACTCAAGAGTTGTAGTTTTCTCTGGATAAGCACTGCATTGCAAGCACGAGAAACGCGAAGCTCCTTCGTCGTCGCATTGAGCAATAGGAGCGAATATTGCTTGAGGCTCTTTAGTCCCAACAATATCTTGTACAGGTCTTCGTTGATTGATGCTTGTTGTCTGGTACCTTCCAACGTGCTAGGTGTTAACTCAACAAGCTCTGGCAAGGACAAAGGGATTGCCGAGCCCAAGGGGTCCACCACCAGATTGGCCATCGGGTTTGTCAGTGTTGCACCATTTGCTAGAAAGTTGTCATTGCCGGCTGGTTTACCTAGAGATAATCGTTGTTCCTGTGCTGCTGATCCGCCATCGCTGGAGTACTCATCGGGGACTACTACTCATCGATGGGTACGTTCACCTTATTCATCTTTGTTGTCACAAAGTCTGTGACCTTCTGGATGGTGGGAATGCACTGAGAACTCGTGTGAGATTGTCGCCAGTTAGTTAATGTGTCTATTGCCCCTGCTTTGTCGGTTTGCCGTGATACCTAGTGTTATGCCGAGCGGAACGTAAGTGGTTCACAGGGATGAGATGCAGGACAAAGGACAGTTCGGATGTTTGGGACAAATGGATGATTTTTATTAAGACGTGAGTGTATTTAGATGACAAGAGTCAAGTGTGTCGAGAACATATATGCAATGTCAAGAATTAGAATGAGGGATTAATTGGGTCATCGGCTGTCAAGCCGAGCAAAGCATGCGAGGTCGTACTGTTTGTGGTTTATTCGAGAAGCTTCACAGAGAAGTCAGGGGGCTTCAAGAATATCTCGAAGTTATTTATGAAACTCAAGCATTGTCAAGATGTTGGCCGAACGATATCAAAGCATCAATATGGTTCACAATACTTCTGTCGACTGTTATGGAAAGTGGTCAAAGGTGACAGAAACTTTTGGAACGGGACATCGGAGGCCAGGGCTGTTGGCCAAAATGCCTGCGGCTCAACGGCGGATAAATCCTGAAGTGTGCCATGAGTGTTATGACAGAAACATCCTGTTGCAAGTTTCAGTACTTGTGTATGTCAGGGATGTAGTACCGTCGCCAGACGGCTATGGAAAGCATAGGGGGAAAAGACGGGCGTTGCTTAGAGAAACAAGTTACAAAAGAGGTGATTGTCATCGGACTATGAGTTTGATCCTCCTGTCTATCTCGTCCATTCTGAACACCCACCTGAAATAAAAGGTACATGCGGTAGGTCATGCTAACAGCGACCTTTTGACTAAGAAGTAGATTCCGAATTGCTGTTCTATCATGAAATTCTTTTGCACGGCTCATAATCAGTTTTTTTGTTGAGAGAATGAGGGAGGAAATTGGACCTCTGATCCAATAAATAAATTCATTTCTTACGTTACTACCATCACCATCTACTCAAAGGAATGTTTTGTGTTGACTATATCACTAACAAAAAGCATCCAATTATTGACAACCTTAAGATTGACGTCAATGTCCAGTGCTAGCCTGTCAAGCGCCATCAAGTCCAGCACCTCCAGTGGTAGCCTGTTTAGCGCCAGCACATCCAGTAACCTAAGAGCAATCCCGTCTAGTGTTGAACAACCAGTAGTGTCCAGCGCGTGTAGCAACATCTAGCGGGTCTAGCCCATCCAACGGCGTCCAACGTCTTGCACGTCCAACGGGTTCCAATGTGTAGCACGTCGAGCAGCGTCCAGCGCAACCAACAGACAGTGCGTCCGGCGGTGTCCAGTGCGTCTAACGACTAGCGCGTCCAATGGCCTGAGCCCATTTCCAGCATGACCAACATCTTATGCCCAGCGTGCCCAACGGCTAGCCTGTTCAGCTGCCAACGAACAAAAGCCATTGCGTTCAACGGCCAACGACCGCCGCGCTGCGCGCCTAGACACTAGAAAACAGTGGGGAGAACGCCCAACAGCTAGCGGCCTTTCCGGCCAGGCCTCAGCCGCTGTTAAGGCCACAAGTGGCCATGCTTGCCCCTTTCCCTCCCCACCCAGCCCCTCTCCCTCCTTTCATTGGGCTATCGTCCCCTCCATGGCCCCCCTCCCCTCTCCAACCTCCATCCCTCTCTACTCTCCAGCCCCTTTATCCCCTGCTCTCCCCCCAATGCCGTCCTACTCTCCACTAACTATTTAACTCCCTTTCCCCTATGGCTTTCCCCTCCTGCCCACCCCTTTACCCTCCCGTCCATCCCTCCCCACCCCTCCACCTCCCCTTCCTTATCCCACCGAACCATGCCCAATTCCGCACAACCCTCCACCCTTACTCATCATGCTCCCTCTTCCCCTCCCCATTGGGCACCACACCAAGGCACTCTCTTAACCACCAAACCCTCTCCTTCTGGGATCCCCCTACCTCTAGGTTGTCAGGCCCACCTAGCTCTCTCCGCCGCTGGACCCCTCGCCTCCACCAAACTCTCGCCGACCCCCTACCTCCAAGCCCGCCCTCACCGGTCCCCACGTCGCTTGGCTCCCACCTCCGGCGGACTCCCCTTTTCTCTACATGATTGCTTTACTAGGAGCGACAGGGACCATCAAGAGTGACAGTGACTATCCACCGCCACGTGGGCAAAAAGCGGGCCGCCTTCGCATCCTTGATGGGCACCACTTGCTGCACAGCTCCCACTTCGACATCAACCTCAAGAGCCCCGACCTTTTGGTGACTCCCTCCCATCCCAAACAGCCTGCTCAGTGGCTAACAAACAAAAGCCATTACGTCGTTCGGTCAAGGGCATTTTGGCCAACTGTCCCAACCTCCAATGTCCCATTCCAGAATTTTCCGACAACTTCGGCCACTTTCCATAACGGTCGACGAAAGTACCGCAAACCATGTCGATGTTTTGAGATCGTTCGATCAAATTCTTGACAACGATCGACTTTGTGATATTCTCAAAGCTCCCTGACTTCTCCGTGGAGCTCCTTAAATCCACCACTCACGACGCGACCTCGCACGCGTTGCTTGGCTCGATCATCGATGACCTGACTCTTGCCTCATTCTCATTCTCAACATTGTGTATATGTGCTTGACATACTTGACCCTTGTCATCTAAGTTCACTTACTACTTGATACAAGTCATACATTTTTCCAAAAACTATAATTGCCTCTTTTCCTACACCTCATCCTTGTGAATAACCTACGTTTTGGTCGGCAAAACACTTGGAATTAGAGCGTAAGAGCGCTGGAGGGGCAACCGACATGTTAACAATCTGGTCACACTCTTTCACAAGTCCTTGTTCAAAACATTACAGACTTTGCAATGACAATGGTGAAGAGAGTGAGCGCACCCATCGATGAGCACCAGTCCTCGGAAAGTACTCCGGCGATGTCACATCAGCAGCACACGAACAACGACGCACTACAGGCAAACCAAGCGGTAACGAATACGTTTCCGGCTAGTGGTGCAACACAAACAGATCTAATGGCCAAACCAATGATGGACCCTCGGGCTTGGCAAATCCTTTGCCTCCGGCACATCCCATTGGGTCGGCACTTGGCACAATGGGAGGCACCGCCCGACAAGCATAAATCAACAAAGACATGTACAAGAAATTGTCAAGACTTTAGAGCCTCAACAACCATCTACTCCAGCAGCTGGACGCGGCAATGGAGGAGCTTTGAATTTCTCGTGCGCACGAAGCATCACTCACCAGGATAAATCTACAACTCTTGAGTGAACCCATTTTTGACTAGCATACCTTAAGCCGTCCGATCATGCAAACTCCAAGGGACCGACGGTCAGGATGTGGCTAGAAAGTTTGAAGGTGTATTTCACCGTTGTTGGGGTCAACAACGACAAAAAACAAATGTGACCTCGCGGCCTCACTCTCGTCTGGCACGACTTTGAGTCGGTGGTCCAACCTAAAGACCATCCAATAGGGGCAGGAGACAAGTGGAGCTGCATCAACGGCTCTCGCGGCCGCTCTCACATCGTTGACCTCAGGTAAAATACCTCTTGAATTGATCAATGCAACGTGGTATGACTCTCTCACTCCACCAAAAACGTAGAGCAAATTCGCACGCATTACCCTTGCTCACTTTGGAAAACTGAACGCGAAGTATGACGCATGGTACAGACTCCAACGTCTGTGTCAACGGTCCAGCATAGCATTGTACACTCGGCATTTTCTTGAATCATCACCGACAGTGACCTTGACCTAAAAAAACTGTGTGTTCACTGAAACAATAGCCTCAAGCAAGATGTTTGATGCGTACTTGTCATTTTCAGCATCCAAGACAACCGTTTCCAAAATGATCGCAATACCTAACCACATCGACAGCGCTGACTGCAATGCTCGGATGCACAAACCTAATGACTGGTGCTTCAAAAACCACAATCTTCATCATGGAAAGGGAATTCCCACTTGGGACAAACCTCGACTTTGTTGGAAACAAACGCTGTTGATAAGCAAGATAAATGACTCTGTTGGATGTGTGGAAAGTCGAGTCATATCTTGCCCAACTGCCAAAAGCAGCAATGGCAAGCTGAAAAAGGAGAGGAAATCACATAACAAGATTGAGGATTTGTGCAATTGGGAAAGGGTGAGAGTAGACGGTGAAGCTCCTCTCTATTCGAGAAAATGTACGTCGATCGATTGCCCATTTGAGCAGCTCACATCACCAGAGATGAGGGTTTTTGAGATCGCAAAATTCGACGAGGGGTAAGAGGATGACCAAAGGACGATACAACCGAGGGGTTGTAAAAGTTGTAGAACAATGCTAGCACTACTGGATGGAGGAGCTTCTCATGATTTAATCAACAATGACATTGTTTGTAAGCTAGGTTCGCAGACCGAAGTGAGAGTGTTTGAAGGGAATATCATCGATGGACACTTGCAGATCCATCGAATTTGAGAGTCACTCTGACTACGGAGATTTGCACGACATAACAGTCTGGAGGTCTTGCCCAATGAGGGACCACAAAATCATCCACGGGCCTGATTTTCTGTATTGACATAATCTGCAGGTTGATTGGAGTAGCGAAGTAGTTTGCGTTACCATTAATGGCAGAAAGCAACAACTACCTATTGTCAAGGAACCCACGACGTGGCAGCAGTTGCGGGAAGCAATGCAGGAAGTTGCCACGGCGCTCAAAACGCCAACCGATATCTCTGAAAGCGGCCAAGAGATACTTGCAACGTGGAGCTCAAACGTGACTAGCCCACGTGAAAGTAAGGGAAGCAGACGAAATCGTAGCTACGAAAGCAACACTAATGGCATCGTCACCCGAGAAGCTGGCAGCAGTGCCAAAGGATTTTACGGAGCTCATTCAAAAAATTTAAGGGGTTTTTCCTTATGAACTACCGGAAGAATTACCATCGCAATGCAAAATCAACCATCACATGGACCGAAAATCAGGTAGTAGACAAACAATAAAGCGGACCCTTTGGATTAGCAATCACAAGCTAGCCGAACTCAAGAAGCCGCTGGACAAGATGCTTGGACAAGGGTTTATCCAACCTTCCAGGTCACCATACGTACCTCCAGTGCATTTTTTTAAAAATATAACAGGAGAGGTGCAGATGTGCATGGACTACCAAGCATTGAATGACATCACCATCAAGAACCACTAGCCCCCCCTATGAGAAGATGAAATATTTTACCAACTACGTGGGCCCCAAATTCTCAGCAAAATTGACCTATGCACTAACAACCAGAGACGACCGCTTTACTAGTCGTTTTGGTGCAAACCGAAGACATGCCATGGCAGTCGGATCCTACTATACTATCTACGGTATTCCATCCTCATAGTGACGGGAAAACCAAGTAAACTAACCAAATGCCCAAAAAAATTCTATGAACTTTATGCGAGCCATGCGAAACTGATTGGGCAACAAAATTGCCAACATGGAAGTTGCATACAACTCTACCGCTACAACCACAACTGATGATATACCTTTCCAGGTGTATGGCAAACTTCCCGTCCCACTAGCTGGATTGCTGAGTTAGAGTAGTATTCCTGCAGTTGACATTCACCACCAAGACTTCCCTAGCATTCGAGTGGAAACACAACAAACCCTCACAAAAACGCAAGCAGCTATGAAGCAAACAGCATTCCGACATTGCAACAATGACGTGTTCAATGCAAGCAATTACATGCTCATGAGCTTGATGAATATCAAAGTCTGAGGACAAGACTTTGCAAAGCTCAAAACCTCGATCATTGGGCCAGTTTGAAATCAAGCGAATGCAAGCCACAGCCGTCACTTGACTTTGTCACCCTGACAACATGGCGACCTTCCCTATATTCCACAACAACAAGCTCAAGCACTATCAATAGAACTGTTATAACTTCTCCGACAAAGACGTTGCACCTCCACCTCTTGTACAAGTGGACAGAGATACGAAGTACATGATTGCAGATATCCTTGTTCATCAACGCCGTGGCTACATGACTGAGTATCTAGTCAAGTGACACGGCTACAACACCGCGCACGACAGCTGGGAGCCCTGTGACAACCTCCAAGACATTGATCGTCTGATCGACGGCTATTTTTCTCTCACCAGCCTACGTCTGCTAGCGTGCCAAGACGTCGCGATTCAAAGGGGTGCAAGTGTTGCACTCGTGACGTACACAAGTCCTTCAAACTTGCGCATGGACATTTGTGTCATTACATTCATGGCCCACCATGCGGTGACTTAAGGATCCTTACGTCGTTCTGCCGAGGGCATTTTTGCCAATTGCCCCAATCTCCGTTTTCCGTTCTAGAAGTTTCTGACACCTTCCACCACGATTATGATGAACGGTCGACAGAAGTATTGCAAACCATATAAATGTTTTGATTTAGTTTGGTCAACATATTGACGATGACTGAATTTTGTAAAGAAGTGTCGTGATGTTCTTGAAGCCTCCCGAATCCTTGGCGGAGCTATCTACCACTCACACTTGGACCTTGCACGCGTCGCTTGGCTCAAACGTGGATGACCCAAATTATGCCTCATTCTTATTCTCGGCATTGTATACATGTTCTTTGTTGCATACCAGGCATACACGAGTCCCTAATCTTCTTGAGTGGCATTCCATTATCAGCCCAACACGCGTCAAGACCCCGATTTTCACCCCAACGGCCGAGGGCAATTCGGCCAACTGCCCTTGCCCTCCGAGGAACCTTCCCAAACTTCCTGAAAGCTTTGACGAATCTCACAAATCCACGAGAGAATTGTCACGACCTTACGGTTGACTTTTCAATGCATTGAGACGAATCTGGTTTTACAAGGATGCATCTCACATTTTCATAGTCAATCATTGAAGACCCCAAAACTCTTGGCGGAGCTTCTTGACTCCAACAACTTACAACATGACTCCACACCCGTCGCTCGACAATCAACCCAACGGACCTGACTAAACCTCATTTGTAACTCAACACTTGAATCTATGTGTTTGATCATTTTGAGACTTGTCATTGAGTACGACTACCACTGATTATGTTTCACTCAAGTTAACCAAACTCTAAATCATGTTCTGTCTTGCAACTTTTACCTATTCACCAACTACGATTCGTTCCACATAACACATGGTATCATAGTGCAACAGTGCTAGAGAAGCATCGGACTACTTTACCCATCCACAAGACTACCTCCCACAAGTTGTCAGCTCATCTTGTACGTCAAGACTTTGCGGAATTTTTGACTTCAAGGTGAAGCAAGTAAGCGCATCGGACGATCAGCTGAGGATCTTAAAAAACAACTTTGACAGTGGAGAAGCAGAATGTGCCTATGCATGCAAACCCTGAAGCTATCGAATGCTTGCGTGGCAAGCTATGTGGCAGCAAGATCAATCTCCACGGCATGGAGGACCAATCCGGTTGCGGATCTAACAATGGTAAAACAGACACCCCTACGGACAGCCTCAGCATCTACTGGAAGAATGACAGATGACACCAGAGGACATGCGCAGATCAAGGAAGAACTGGTGCACCGAATCTCCACACTCAAGGGGATCAACGGCTATCTGCTACAAAAGCTCAACGCCGCTATGGAGGATCTTTGCAATGCAAGCGCACGAGAAGGGGTACTCGTCAAGAGAAATACCCAAATCCTGGGAAAATCCAAGATTTGTCAAGCCCCACCATCACCGTTTGATCTTAAGAAGTCTAAACGACCAACAGTTTGGATGTGGCTGATGAGTTTGGAGGTATAATTCACCACTATTGGTATCAACGACAATAAAGAAAAGGTTGACCTCCCGACCGTGGTTTTGCGTGGCACGGCGCTGAGTTGGTGGTCAGATCTAAAGACCATCCAACGGTATCTGGAAAGGCCAACGACGTCCGTCTCATTTTATTCGCTGCAGGTTTTCTGCTCTTGGAGCAAATCAACCCACAATGGCAGGACGTGGTGACTCCACCAACCAATTCGAACGAATTCTCGGATGCAATAATCGCACGATTTGGACAACAAAACGAGAAGTCTGACGCATGGTACAGGCTCCAGAGTCTCACTTTGCAGTCCAGCGTGGTAGAGTATACGCGGAGATTCTGCGAGATCATCACTGGTGCAGAATTTTCCCTGATGAACGCTGTTTTCACTACGACCTACCAACCATAGTTATCGTGGAAACGGAAAAATTCAATCGGTGGAATCCCCAACTCTGATGAAAGTGGAAGCCATTGATCAGAGAGATATGCGCACCTGTACAGCTACAAGAAATTCAAGCACATTGCACGCAATTGTCGGAGCATGCAACAGGCCAAAAAGGGGGGAAGTCATAGAAAAACGTGTCAAGAAATGGCAAAGGACAGGTGTGGAAGGTGCAACTGTCAGTGAGGAGCAATCTGTGCCGAACGATCTCCAATTTGAATTGGCTATAATGTCGTGGAGGGTTTCGGAGATCTCAAAGTTTGTCAAGGGGTACAAGAACAACTAGCTAGTGATACTGCTAAAAGTCCAACTACCTGGACTGTGAGAGTCGGAGAAGCTATTGGTTGGAGGAGCTCCTCACATTTTTGTAAGCAACGACATGGTCTGCAAGCTAGATTTGCAGACCAAACCAAGGGTGTTTGAAGGAAAAACCGTTGAAGAGAGATTACAAATACACAGACTCTGAGAACTACTAGGATTACAGGTGGGAGATTTATGGGATGTAACTATCTAGAGTTCATGTCCAATGAGTGATCACAAAATCATTCTCGGACGAGATTTCCTATACCAACACTATCTGCAAGTCGACTCGAACAGCGGCGACGTTTATGTGGAGATGGACGGAGCCAAGCAACAGCTTCTACGCGTGGGATGGAAGACGACAACTAAAAGCAACAAAGGCAAAAACAGCAGAGGAAGCTACAATAGCCAAAAGGCGACAACCTGTGCAGCCGATATCGCTCAACGTGGCCAAACACTACATACGACGAGGCGCTAGTGCATGGCTCGTACTTCCGGAACCAATGGAGGAAGCAGAAGTGGTGGTAGCTGACTCATCAGCCTTGTTGGCCTCACCAACCTCAACGGCATCAATTAAGTTTGCGATGGTACCCAAAGAGTTTGAACCACCCATCTAAGAGTTTGTGAAAATTTTCCCCGACGAACTCCCAGCAATGCTACCACCTCAACGAGATATCGACCATCGCATTTAGCTGAAGCCCAGCCACAAACCCACAGTTCAAGGCCTATCAGATAAGGAATCACAAATTGACTGAGGTTGAAAAGGAAGTCGACTAGATGCTGAGTCAGGGGTTCATCCACCCTTTCACGTCACCATATACCGCACCAAAATTGTTCACAAAAAAGAAGACTGGTGACATGCGGATGTGCGTTGACTATCGGGTGTTGAATGACACTACCATCCAGAACGGCTATCCTCCTCTTTGAGCTCACAAATTTTTTTATCAACTCGGAGGGGCTGGAATTGTCACCAAAATAGAATTGTGCAAGGGTTATCACCTGATTCGCATGGTAGACGCTGACATCAAGAAGACGGCGTTCCAAACTTGCTATGGGAATATTGAGTTCACGGTAATGCCATGCAGAATTATGAATGCCTTGGAAACATTCATGGCAACAATGAACAACATTCTTCGCCTGTACCTTGACAATTATGCCGTGGTATACCTTGACAAAATTTTGGTGAACAGCCGCACCTCGGAGGAGCTTGATGGACATCTTTGAAAAGCTCTTGATGTTTTAAAAAGAGAATTCTTTTTATGAACTCTTGAATTTTGGCTTTGGTAGCTATTCGATCAAGTTTTTGGGCCATGTCATCCACGGCATAAGGATCACCATGGTTCTAAGAAAAGTGGTAGTAGTCGTTGCCTGGCCAACGCTGACCAATGTTTGAGACGTTCAAGTTTTCCTTGGCTTCTGCAATTACAACCGGTGCTTCGTACTGGATTACACCCGAGTGTCAGCGCCTCTCTCTGGCCTCACTCAATAACAAAACGAGGTGCTGTCGGGAGACAAGGGACAAGGAGCGTTCACCACTTTACGGAACGCTCTGACCTTGGCACCATCCCTACGATTGGCCAACCCAACAATTGGCCATGTCATGGCTACGGACCCTTTCGGATCAAGCCATTGACGTAGTCCTCCTGCAAGACCATGGCAACAGAAAGAAACCAATCACATACATGTCTCAAAAGCTATGAGGACCGGAACTAAGCTAAACCGTACACAAAAGAAATGCTGCAAATCGTAAATGCATTAAAGGCATGGCGATGCTACCTTGAATGCTGTTGATGCATTGTACACACCAACCATCATGCTCTTAAACATTTGAAGGTGCAGCCAAACCTCAGTCGACGTAAAACCCGATGGATGGAGTTCCTTAAATCTGGGTTTGACTACAAAATTGAGTACCAGCTAGGCAAAATCAACCCGGCCGATGCACTCAGCCGCCAACCAGATATTATGGCTCAGGTAGCTACTCTATAACTACAGCGAGATCCGTATCTCGAGCGGCTATTCACACGAGGATACAACCAGCATGGCAGAAATGACAAGGCAAATTTCTGGTACGACGCACCCAATTGGAGGCAATGATCCACTCACCAGGTGGCCATTCTCCTGAACAACAAACTTCGCCGTATGCTTCTCGAAGAATTCCACAACACCAATCCAGGTGGACACTTTGGAGATGACAAGACACTGAAGAAGCTGGCAAAACTACTGGTGGGACAAGATGCAATCAGACGTGGCCAACTTCTGCAAATCCTATGACAAGTGTCAGCGACAGAAATCCCTTCGCACACGGCCATCCGGACTGCTGCAACTGCTCCCCATTCCGATGGAACCATGTGCTCACATCTCCATAAAGTTTGTCACAGGATTACCAGTCACAACCAAGGGATATGGGATATCCTTGTGGTTGTCGATGGGCTCTCCAAAATGACCGATGTTATCCCGAAAACGACCACCGTCATCGCCAAAGAAACATTACAGCTGTTTCTAAAAAATGTCGTGCGGCTACACGGTGTTATGAGAACCATCACTAGTGACAAGGAAGGCCAATTCACCAGTTGGTTTTGGCATGAACGTATGACTCGCTATGACAGTCAAATTCAACGACGTTTCATCCTCAAACCGACAGCCAAACAAAGTGGACCAACCAAAAGCTTGAACAACTTCTCCGAGCACTATGCGAACCTCATGTGACAGATTGGGCACAAAAACGCCCGACCGCCAAAACCGCATATAACTTTCTAGTCTCCACTGCGAGGGGTAAAACTCCATTTGAAGTGGTGTATGGCAAACTCCTTGCCACAATTGTAGGACTACAAAGCAACATTCCCATGATTGATGTCCAACACTGCGACTTCTCCACCATAAACGAAGAAACACGTCAGATCCTTGCAAAGATGTAGGCAGCAATGAAACAAGCAGCAATCTGACACCGCATCGAGGATGTTTTCATCGCCGATGACAAAGTCCTTCTTAGCTCGGCCAACATCAAACTTCGTGAAGCCGACTTTTTGAAGCTCAAACCCCGGTGGTTGGGATCGTCTGAGATCGAGCGCATGCAAATCCCCCTGGTTACGTGACTCAAACTCCCCAACACTATGCAAGTGCATCCGGCATTCCATATCAACATACTCAAGTACTATTAGATGTGGAGAGAACTTCCCAGGAAGAGATGTCCCCCCCCCTCCTCCCATTCAAGTGGATGTGGACATAGAATACGTCATCAAGGACATCCTCGGTCATCGACAACGTTGCAAAATGATAGAATATCTTGTTGAGTGGTACGGCTACGACATAACGAATAACATCTATGAACCCTACGACAACCTCCGAGACGTCCATTACGTGATCAACTACTATTATCGCCGTCACCGGGCCACATCTGCACGCGAGGTTGGGCATCACGGCTAACAGGAGGGGACGTGTTTTGTACTAGAAATACACGAGTCCCTCATCTTTTCAAGTGGGCATTTTTGTTGTTACACAAACAGCCCACCATGCGTCGAGACCCTGATTTTCACCCCAACGGCTTAAGGAATTTTGGCCAGCAACCCTCGCCCTCGAGTGAACCTTCCCAAACTTTCTGAAAACTGTGACCACTTTCGCGAATCCATCACAAAAGTGTCACCACCTTTTGGTTGACTTCTCGATGCACCAAGATGAATCTGGATTTATAAAGATGCATCTCGTATTTCCATCGTTGATCCTTGAAGCCCCCCAAATTCTCGGCAAAGCTTCTTGAATCCGACGACTCACAATGCGACTCCCTACACGTTGCTCAACAATCAACACAACAACCTCGACTATGTCTCATTTGTAACTCTCAACACTTGTATACAAATGTCTACGCATTTTGAATTTCCATCAAAGTACACTTACCGCTAACTATGAATTTCTCTAGTGTTCTACATAGTGTTCTGCCTCTTAACTTCTACCCAATCACCATCTACGTGTTACGTATGAGACGTTCACGAGTCCCTAATCTTTCTTAGTAGGCATTTCTGTTGTTACAAAAACAGTCCATTGCGTCACAAGACCACGATATTCACTATGTCGTTTGAGTGCAAACCCGCCAATTGCCCCCGTCCTTAGCGAGTCTTCCTAACTCTTCTCACATACTCTCGCAAATACACAACAGAAGTATCACGACCTTTTGGTCAGCTTCTCGATGCATCGAGACAAACATAGATTTATACAGATGAATCTCACATCTTCATCGTCAGTTTTTGAAGTCCCCTGACTTCTCGACCTTCTTGAATCTGACCACTTAGGACACGTCTCTGCAGGCATTGCTGGACAATCGACCTAACAACCCCGTCTAGGTCTCATTTGTAATTCGACACTTGAATATATATGTTTGATCCTTTTGACACTTGTCATCGAAATACACTTGCCGCTAACTATACAATGCTCAAGTGTACTGAATTCCAGTTCGTGTTCTTCCTTGCAACTTCTACATGTTCACCATCTACGCTCCATTCGGCATAACACTTGGCATCAAAGCGTAGTGATATAAGAGAGGAATCCAAATACTATACCCATCCGGAAGACTTTCCTGCACAAGCCGTGAGCGCATCTCGCACATCAAGATTTCGCTGACTTCGTGACTACGATGTGAGGCAAACAAGCACAACCAATGAGCAGTAGCAGGTCTTCGGCGACAAACTTGGCAATGGAGGAGCAGAACGTGAACCTTGAAGCGACACCGAATACTGGCATGGCAGGCTATACGGCAGCTGGACCAACCCCTACGGCTTCGACAACCAATCCGGCCGCGGACCCAACAGCCCTAAACCAATCACCCCTACAAACAGCCTCAACGTCGACAGCAGGGATGACATGTGGGATTGGATGAGAGGCTTGGATCAACAAGGAAGTGGCAAACTGGATCCACACTCTCAAAGGGATGAACAGTCACCTGCTAGAACAAATCAACGTCATGACAAAATATCTTCTCAATGCAAGCACATGAGAAGCAGTGCATGTTGACAGAATTTCCCAACTCTAGAGTGAACCCAAAAACTATCCAACTCCACCGGAACCGTTCGATCCTACAAACTCGAAGGGACCGACGGTTCAGATGTGGCTGGCGAGATTGGAGGTGTAATTCACCGCTACTAGGGTCAACGGCGTTGAAAAGAAAACTGACCTTCCAGACGCGCTTTTTCGAGGCACGGCGCTACGTTGGTGGTCTGATCTAAAGGCCATCCAACAGCAACAGGAGACCAGTGGATTATCATCAACAGCCAAGGGCGCCCGTCTCATATCACTAACTGCACGTGCTCTACCCTTGGAGCAGATCAACCCACATTGGCAAGACGCACTAACGCCACCAACCGATTAGAGCAATTCATCGTGTGCAGTGCTTGCATATTTTGGACAACTGAACAAAACATCCAACGCACAATACAAACTCTAGCTTCTCCGCCAACCATCCTACGTGGCAGAGTAGTTGTGGAGATTATGCGAGATCATCGCCGGAGCAGACATCGCCCCTTACAAACTTAGTTTTCACTACAACAACGGCCTCATGTGAGAAATCCGACGAGTAATCACCATTTTTGACATCCAAAATGACTTGCCGTGAATGATTGTAATTGTTGGAAGATCTACAACGTCGACTACAATACTCGGATCCAATACCTGCTACGACCACGATGATATTGAGCGCATTGCTCACAACTTTCAGAGCAAGCAGTAGGCCAAAAAGTGGGGGGAAGCAGCGAAATCAATACAGGAAACAACAAAGGACAGAAGTGAAATGAGGAAGTCTTGTCCATGAGAAGTGATCCGTGCCAAATGATTGCCCATCTGAATGGCCTACATTGCCGCAATGGGATTCTGGGATCGCAAAGTTCGACGAGAGGTACGAGGATGACCAACCAGTAATTCTGCTAAAAGTTCAACCTGGAGGATGCAATAGTCGTAGAACGGTACCGACACTATTGGATGGGGGAGCTTCACACAGCTTTGTGAGAAACAACATGGTTCGTAAACTAGGTTTGCAGACTCAACCAGGGGTGTTTGAAGAAAAAACCGTTGACGGAAGATTGCAATACGGAGACTCCAAGAACCGCTCCAACTACAAGTGGGAGATCTACGGGATGTAACCGTCTGGAGGGCTTATCCAATGAGCGATCAAACAATCATCCTCGGGCGATGTTTGTTGTACCGCAACAATCCGTAGGTTGACAAGAACAGCGCCGATGTCTATGTGGAAATTGGCGGCACCAAACGAAAACTTCGACATATGGGACAGAAGCCGACAACGGAAGCAACGGAGGTAGAAGCAGCAGAGGAAGCCACGGTAGTCAAGAAGCGATAACCTTTGCAACTGATACTGCTCAGTATAGCCAAGACCTGTATATGATGAGGAGCTCGTGCATGGCTCATAGATCTCAAGCCAAAGGAAAAAGTGAAAGTGGCAGCAGCTGACTCAACACCCTCAATGGCCTCATCAGCCTTGTCGACATCCACAAAGTTTTTGATGGAACCCGAAGAGTTTGCATTGCTCATCCAAGAGTTTGCAATGCTCATCCAAGAGTTTGCAAACGTCTTCCTAGACGAACTCCCAAGAACCCTACCTCCTCAACGAGACATGGACCATAGCACCGAACTGAAGCGGGACAAAACACCTACAGTTCAAGGGGCTTATCGGGTAAATGATCAAGAGCTGATCAAGCTGGAAAAGCAGCTCAAACAAATGCTCGGCTAGGGGCTCATCCGTAAGGGTGCACACCGGGTAAGATTCCCGGATCCCAGGTTGGATTCGGATTCACGAATCCGAATCCAGGTTTGGCTTTGATTCACGAATCCGAATCTGGATTCGTGAATCCGTAAGATTCACGAATCTTTTCCGAATCCTATGGGTGATGGCAGGTAAAAATCCTCTAATCTGCCACATAAATCCCTGTTTTCCATGTTGAAAAAATAGGAAAAGGATCTCCGAATCCCGAATCGAATCCTCATGAAGGATTTGGATCCCCGAATCCGAATCTTTATCCGGGTTCATGAATCTTATTCACGAATCCTAGGATTTGGTGTGCAGCCTTACTCATCCGCCCATCCACGTTACCGTATGCAGCACCGGTATTGTTTGTAAAAAGAAAATTGGTGAGATGCGGATGTGCGTGGACTATCGGGCGTTGAACGACACTACCATCAAGAACCACTACCCTCTTTCCCAAGCCGACTCACTTTTTGACAAACCTCGAGGAGCTTGAGTTTTCAGCAAAATCGACTTGCATAGGGACTATCACGAAATACGCATGGCGGACGCCGACATCAAGAAGACGAAGTTCCAAACTTGCTATGGGCATTTCAAATCCACGATAATGCCATTTGGAATAACAAATGCTCCAACAACATTCATGGTGGCAATGGACAACATTTTTCGACCATACCTCGACGATATTGTCGTGCTCTGCCTCAATGACATTCCGGTGAACAGCTGCATCCCGGAGGAGCACGATGGACATCTCCATAAAGGTTCTCGAGGTTTTACAAGGAGAGAATTCTTTTTACAAACTCTCAAATTGCGACTTCGGTCTCTTATCGATCGAGTTCTTTGGCGACATCATGAACGGTGGACTGGTCACTACACATCTGAGAAAAGTGGTAGCAGTCGCTGATTGGCCAAAGCGACCAACTTTTGAGAGATTTGAGTTTTCCCCGGCTTCTGCAATTACTAGCGCCAATTTACACAGGATTACGCTCGGGTGTTTGCGCCTCTTTCCCACCTCACTCAAAAAGAAAACGAGTGGCGGTGGGGAGATAACAAACAAGAAGCGTTCACCGCTTTACGGGACTCTCTAACCTCGACTCCAGTCCTATGATTCGCCGATCCCACGGTCGAATACGTCGTGGCCACAGATGCTACAGACACATCCATTGGCGCAGTCCTCGTGCAAGACCACGGCAACAGCAAGCAACCGGTTGCCTACATGTCTCGTAAACTGTGAGGACCAAAACTCAACTATGTCGGACAGGAGAAAGAATTGATGGCGGTCACACATACACTCAAGATATGGCTGTGTTACCTGGAGTGCCGCCGATGCATCATACGCATTGACCACCATGCGCTGAAGTACCTGAAATCGTAGCCGAATCTTAGGCAACGTCAAACCCGATGGATGGAGTTCCTTGAATCCAGGTTAGACTATGACGTCGAGAACCGGCCAGGAAGAATCAATCCGGCGGACACGCTATGCCATCGCCTACATTGAATGGCTGAGGTCGCAACACAACAGCTGCAGCGGAACCCATATCACAAGCGGCTGTTCAAACGAGGCTCTGACCGAAACGACTGATACGACAAGGCAAAATTCTGGTCTGACGCACCCTATTGGCGACGGCTGTTTACTCGCCAAGTAATCATTCTCCTTAACTAGGAACTCTGTCGTATGCTGCTCGAAGAATGCCACGACATGGGAGAAGGTGGAAACTTTGGAGGGGACAAGACGCTAAAGAAGCTAGTGAAAATCTATTCGTGGGACAAAATGCAATCCAACGTGGCTGACTTCCACAAGTCCTACGACACATGTCAGCGACAAAAATCCCATCGCAAATGGCCACCAGAACTCTGCAACCACTCCCTATTCCGACGGAAGCGTGGACCGATATCTCTATTGACTTCGTCACGAGATTACCAGTTGCTCCGGAGGGATATGATGCAATCCTCTTGGTCCTCAAGAGGTTTTAAAAATGTCCCATTTCATTCTGACAACGACCACCATCACCGTCAACGGATTAGTGTGGCTAATTGTAAACAACATTGTGTAGCTACACGGCGTGCCAAGAACCATCACGAGCGACAGAGACGATTGATTCACCAGCCATTTCTGGCATGAGCTAATGGCTCGCTACGGCAGCAGAATTTGGCTTTTGACGGCATTTCATCCTAAAACCGATGGACAAACCGAGCAGACCAATCAGATGCTCAAACAGCTTCTCCAAACACTATGCGACCCTCGCAGGAGAAACTGAGCACAAAAGCTTCCGACCGCCAAAACCGCATATGATTCGGCAGTTTCCACCGCAATAGGTCATAATATGTTTGAAGTGGTGTATGGCAAACTTCCTGCCACACTAGCCAGACTTCAAAGTCATAGAAACATCCTCGCAGGTCGACATTCAATGCCAAGCCTTCACCACCATCTGGGAGGAAACACCACAAACCCTTGCAAAAACACAAGCAGCAAAAATGCGAGGAGTTGACGGATATCGCAGCTACGACATATGCATCGTTGGCGACAGTCCTTCTCAGCTCGGCAAGCATCAAACTCCCCAAAGCCAACTGTTCGAAGCTCAAACCTCGGTGGTTGGGACCGTTTTAGACCAAACGCATGCAAACCCCTACAGTTGCACGACTCAAACTCCCCGACACTATGCAACGTCTGTCATAAAACCGGCCCAGAAACACTGTGTTGGCCGTAACTTGCGCAGGCAAATCAGAATGCTACACCGTCTGAACCTAAACGTGCAAGATCGTAGACCGGACGCTATGGCTCATCACATACATGCATCCGGCATCAGACGGTGGACACATATTGTAAAACATGCAAATCAGGCCCATGGCTAGTCCACCGATGAAATCCTATAGGCTGTAGAAAAACTGCAAAAGGTCCGAGACAGCATCCACGACGCTGAGGCAGTCGTCGGTTAGATTCAAGTGGGTGTTCCACCACCTACCGATGCGCCGATGCCTCCTGGGTCAGCAACGGGGATCATGTCATCGCGCTATCCGGTACCGCTGCTCTCCTGGCCGTTGCTCATGACGGGTGGAAGCCACACACACCAACAGTACAGACGTAGCCCGCTGAGGGAAGTAATAGGCGTTGATTAGATGATCGACGCCTCGGAGGTTGTCGTGA
Organism: Penium margaritaceum; assembly: GCA_023375785.1. Classification (NCBI taxonomy): domain Eukaryota; kingdom Viridiplantae; phylum Streptophyta; class Zygnematophyceae; order Desmidiales; family Peniaceae; genus Penium; species Penium margaritaceum. The sequence goes on from SZWC01000085.1 coordinate 105,215, forward strand.
GTTCCAAGTTTTTGTGCCCGGAGTGACAGCCGTACCACTTAACAAGATTTTTTGTTGTTTTGCCTCATCGCCGATTGCTAAGGATTTCCTCGATAACGTATACCATATCTTCGTCCACTTGAACATGAGGCGGAGGAGGGACATCTATGCAGGGGTAGTTCTCTCCAGGATCTCGGTACTGATTGAGTCTACTAACGTCGAACATCAGATGAACTGAAACTTTGCCTTGTGTCTCCTAGCCAAACTCTTGTCATCATGTGTACGACCTGTGACTGTTGTCACTGCCTAACTAAGCACTGACGCCTACTCAGCAACTGTGTTTCTACATTGTTTCACGCATCTTCTCTTGGAATCGGAGCAATCGAGCCACAGCTCATTGTGTTGTGCAGCAGATACACAACAACAGCAAGAGCAGTGAGTGGCAGCCGCGACAGCCACCCATAGGAGTTGTAGAAGATATTGGAGGGGCCCACCAAAACTATGTTGCAGCGGAGCGTTGGAGGTAGCAGAGAGAGCGGTGGCAGCTGCAAGCAACAACTGTAAGAGGAATAGCGGCGAGAAGCACCTGCATTAAGAGCGGCTATGAGTAGTAGCCACTACAGGAGCAGCACCGAGTGGCAGTAGCAGCTGTGTCTGGCTACCGATCTATACACACACAAGAAAAACAAACCAGCTCGCAATAGCAGATTGTGGCAGCTGTTACGACCAATGGCAGCGTGCAACGGCTGCAACAGATTGTAGTGGCGGCGACGTTAGCATCCACGAGGTGTAACGGCAACACAACAGCTTGAGCACCAACCACAATAGCAGCAGCAGCAGGCAACAGCCGTAGTAGCAAGAGCTGGTAGCAGCCGTGGAAACAGCCACAACAGGGATGGCGGACAGCAGCCGCAGTAGCGGCGGTGACAACACGCACCTACAGCAACAGCGGTGGTGAGAAGTAGCCGTAGTAGCATCAATGGCAGTTTGCAGCAGCCGTAGCAGCAGGCAATTGCCGCAACAGCCGTCGCAGCAACAAGAACAGTAGGCAACAGCCACAAAAGGAGTAACAGCACTTGCTGTAGCAACTGTAGCAACAATTGTCGCAGCAACCACATTAAGAGTTGTTACAGCAGTTGTTGCCGTCTGGTTCGAGAGGAACCCGATGCGAGCGACCCCATCGGGAGAGGGGGCTCCTTTCAATCGTGCTTGTCGTGCCAACAGGGAGGCCTGACGGAGCGTCGGCATAGCGTTGGCGTACAAGCCGGCGTGTGCCGGCCAAACGCCAGCCTCCCTCCGGCTGAGAGGGCCAGGAGAGGCCGCTGAGCGGCCTCCAACCAGCTGTGCACGCGGGGGGGGGGGGGGGGGGGGG
>SZWC01000085.1:144443-157434 GCA_023375785.1 Penium margaritaceum
GACACCCGCTGTGCGCCGCGGCAGGTATTTATGCCATGGACCTGTCATTTGTTATCTCTCTCTGCAAATGCTTATGAAGCATTCAGACACTTTGCCTTGTGTCCCCTAGACAAACCCTTGCCGTTACGTGCACGACTTGTGACTGTCGTCACCGTCTGATTAGGCACTGACGCCTGGTCAACGGGAGTGTGGCTAGGATGCTTCTATGAATCTTCTTATGGTATCAAAGCAACAAGCCAGAGCTTTTTTTGCTGCACAGCAGAGATGCAACAATCGCAGCAGCAGTGAGCAGCAGCAGCGACAACAGCACACAGCAGCAGCGACTGGTCCTGGGAGGACCCATCAACCTACGCCATTGCAAGGCGTAGGCCGCAACACCTGCGTGACGGAGGAGTCGTGCAGGAGGGGTGCAGCAGTGTAGCAGCACGCCAGCGCAGCAGCGCCATAGCAGCTGTCCAGCAGCGCAGCAACAGTGCAGGCAGTTTTGACCACAGCAGCAGCAGCAGCAGCAACATCAGCAGCGGCATCAGAAACATCAGCAACAGTAGCCGCCAAATTGGCTTGAGGCCGTTGCCGTCAAGCTTGACTGCAGCAGCAGCAGCAGCAACAACAGCAGCGTGCGCCACCGCTGCCCCTATCCGTGCAACTTCTTAGAAGCCGCACGGACGTGGAGGAGCCGCAGACGAAAATCGCGTCAGCCACCATCTCCCCGTCGGCACGAGCTTGCCCTGGCTTCAAACGAACGTCGTTTTCAGCATTTGAGGGTGCGTTGGAAAGCTCTTCTCTCAAGCTCTCAAGAGCTACTATTCACGCTTAGTTTCGTGCTCTGTCGCCACCAGCAAAGACTGAAGTGCAACGCAGATTTGTTTTCTGCTGAAATTCGGGCAGAACAGGGAAAAGTGACGTTTTGCCACTTATTCCAACTTTTTGCGACCGAAAGTTTCACCACCATGTTCAGCACATTCAGGAGCCTCTGTGGTCCAAGTTTCGCTTGATTTGGACAACATTGAGTTTTTAGTGCTGAAAATCTTAAATTTCAGCACTTAGCCAAATTTCTGGCCGTCAGCACCATACTTAGCCAAACTTTGGCCGGACAGTCAAAAACTTCCAGCATCTCAAATCCTCGAGAAACGCTGTCAGTTTCTTTTTTGGAGCATTTTTGACGCTCGGCCCCATACTGAGCACCGCGATGGCGCCGGTCCGTGACAAGGACAAAGGAACCGCTGATCCCTCTTCCTCCTCTTCGGGCGTTATGAGCCCGCGGTTGCAATCCCGCATGATCGATGAGCTTCGTCGGTCGCAGGACGAGATGCGCCAGCAGCAGCAGAGGCAGTCCGACGCGTTGCATGAGATCACGGAGTTACTACGGGGTCGTTCGATGGCTTCACAGCAACCACCTGGAGAGTCTACTGGAGCTGCACCATCCGCTCAGCAGTCTACACCCTACACAGTGCAGCGGTCTCAGCATCGATCATCACAGGTGGACACCTCGGACGAGGAGGAGATTGAGGATGACTCACGCGAGCACGAGATTCGTGTGCTTGAGGAGCGCATTCGTGAGTTACGTCTGGGATCACAACCTCCCACTCCACCACCTTCTCGCCGTCAGGATCAGACACGTCGTTCAGCAGCGTTCACCTTTGGTGGTGTTTCCCTCACTGGTGGGCTCCCCATACCCCGCCCACCATCTCCTGAGCCTGAGGTCGCCCTCCCCACGGAGCGGCAACCGAAGGAATTTGAGACACCTCCACCCCGTTACGATAGTGACGAGGGCTTTGATTGCTGGGAGACCCTGTTTCACGTGTGGGCCGATTCTGAGGGTGTCTGGCCGTACTACCACAGCCAGTACCAGACCCGCGACGCTCACCAGGCCCAGACAGCAGCAAGAGCGATGCGGGGTCTCCTCTACGCCATGCCACGGGAGACTGTGATCGACTTCCGTTCTTTCCTCGGTCAGACCGGGACCGGGATTGGAGTAGATCCGCGTCAGGGCTGGGAGCTGGCCCTGACACTTCTCGCTGCGCAGACCCATGCCACGAGGGCGGCCCAACTACGTGAGTTTCACTCCCTCCGCCAGGGCCCCACAGAGCCCGCAGCTGACTAATGGAGGCACGCGATGCGCCTTTACACGCGCCTTGGGACCGGTGGCGGGACGCAGTTGTGGGCGCTCGACACCATCATGATGGGAGCGCATTTGGACCACGTGAAGCTCTTTACGGGCTTCGATTGTGTGGCTCTCTCTAAACTGTCAGAGTCACTACAGTTGCTTCCTTGGACCCATCGCTACTTCATCCAAGCCACATCGGCTCATGAGGCTACCGTCGCTCATCAGCAGAGTCCACTGGTTGCAGTAGTGACTGCGACGCCTCCTACGCCTCTGTCCCTACTCACCAGTCCCACCTCGACCGCCTCCTCCTCCTCCTCCTCTACTCCGAGCGGCCACACTCAGGGTGTTGCAGCGGCCGCACAGGGAAAGAAGGGGAAGAAGCGACGCGGAAAGGGACAGTAGCAGCAGTAGCAGCCGGCGAGTAGTGCCAGTGGACGTTCTGTCCACTGCTATAGCTATGGAGGCGCTCACCGCTACACAAAGTGTGAGCAGCCACTTGACTGGACTCGGATCATGCGCAGCTTCCAGGCAGGGCACGCACAGCGGACTTCCTCGAGCGACACACAGACCGGGTGCGCTGCAACCAGGAGTGCTGCAGACGCACCCGTTTCATCAAGCGACAGTAGTGAGGTGGACCCTCGGGATCGCACGATCGCAGAGCTTTGTCAGCTGCTGGCGCTTCGTACTCAGGGAGGTACGAGTGTGTTCTCACAGCCGAGTGGTCCCCACACAACTTGTCTTACTGCGTCTGTTGCTTGTGATGATGCTTGTGGTGGAGCTATGGTGGCTTGCGATGAGGATGGACCTGACAGTATCGACTGGCTTGCCGAGTCACAGATCCGTGTTGTCCGTCGTTGTTCCGAGTCCTCTGCTGAGCGCCCAGCAGAGGCAGAGTGTTCTGTGGCACGTTGCTCACTGTCGACGACTGGTCGTGAGCCGAGTGGCACCTTGATCATTGACTCTGGGGCCACTCATCACATGACTTGTCGTCGTAGTGACTTTGTTGTGCTGGGTCCCGTTGCGTCTGTTTGGTCTGTTCGCACAGGGTCTGGTCAGTCGTTGCCTGTATAGGGAGTTGGGGTTGTGCGGTTTGATGGTCCGTCTGGCCCCTTGTACATTTCTGATGTGCTCTTTGTCCCTGCTCTTGAGCTCAGCCTGCTCTCTGTTCGTGCATGTACCAGGATGGGCCTCACTGCTGAGCACTCTGCTGACTCTGCCACAATGACTGCTCTTGACACACGTGCTGTTGTGCTTCGTGCCTCTGTTGTTGATGACCTGTATCGTGTGTCTCATTGCACTCCCTCTGCTTCTCCTTCCCCTCCCCCTTCTGCGCGAGTGTTTGCCACTGGTGTTCTCTCGCCAGAACACCAGCGCTTGTTACACTGTCACCTCTGCCATGTGAGCTCGGACACTGTGTCCAAGCTCATTCGTACTCACCCAGCCCTCGGTCTCGACGCAGCTTCTTTTAAGAATCCGCCCAAGACCGACTGTCTTTTTTGTGCCCAGGGCAAGATGCATCGCTGCTCTTACCCTGAATCCTCCTCCCGGACACTGCGCCCACTTGAGTTGGTTCACTCGGACCTTCTCGGCCCTCTCCAAGTCGAGTCCCTCTCTGATCGGGGTCGATACGTTCTCACCCTGCCTGATGACTTCACGCGGATACGGTGGGTCTATAGCCTTCGCCACAAGAGCGATGCCTCATTGGCAGTCCGCCTGTGGCTTGTGATGGCTGAGCGTCAGTCTCGTCACACTCTGCACACATTCTGTTCAGATCGTGGTGGCGAGTTCTTGGGCGAGATGGATGCCTACTTTGCCGAGCACGGTATCTTTCACCAGCTCTCCGCCCCTACTACACCACAGCAGAACGGTGTGTCTGAGCGTTGGAACCGCACCATGGAGGATGCGGTTTGCTCTATGCGGTCTGAGTGCGGTCTACCGGAGTCCTTGGCCTTTGAGGGCTTCTCTTACATGACGTGGGTCTGGAACCGCTTGCCGCATGGTCCGCTTCCAGACCATGTCACGCTGTATGAGCTGTGGTTCGACCATCGCACTGATCTCCATCTCGCTCGCGTTTGGGGGTCTCTCGCTTGTGTCTGGTACACCGAGGACCAACAGGGTTCTAAGGTCTCACCTCGGGGACGCATGTGTGCCTTCCACGGCATCTCCCCCCGGTCGAAGGCCTGGCGGTTTTGGGACCCTGCTCGCCATCGCATTGTCGAGTCTCGAGATGCTCTCTTCTTTGAGACTCTCACCTATCGCGACTTGTCCAGCATTCTGTCGCTGGCCGCCGACCACGTTCCTACCTGTGTGGCTTCCCGGCAGATGGGGGAGACTACTCCTGCGGATGGGTCCGGCCGGGCTTCCTCACCCGCTGACCGGTCTCCGGCTGCTGCCGATGCGGCCATCGTGGCCGTGGATCCAGTAGCCTCATCCGTACCGTCCAACACACCCGATCCTGTGCCATTTCCTTGTTCCACACCGGATCCCGTGCGGGCTCCAGTTCCCTCTGACAAACCTGATCCCGTACGAGCATCAGTTCCCTCTGGCACACCTGACCCTGTGTCGGTGTCAGACCCTTCTGGCACACCCGATCCCGTACTGGTACCAGTGCCGGTCCCCTCTGGTACACCTGACCCCTTACCAGTGTCATTCTCCTCCGTCACACCCACTCCCGTGCATCCACCCATGCCTCCTACGACTCTAGCACAGCAGCCTTCCCCGCAGCCTGAGGCGAGCGCTGCGTCGAGGTACTCCCGCGAGCCTGGCGGTCGCCTGCGACCATTGCCCTCTAGAGCTCAGCGGACTGCTGACCCTGTGCCCAGACGACCAACTCGTAGTGTTCAGAGTGGCGAGCCCNTACTGGTGCCAGTGCCGGTCCCCTCTGGTACACCTGACCCCTTACCAGTGTCAGTCCCCTCCGTCACACCCACTCCCGTGCATCCACCCATGCCTCCTACGACTCTAGCACAGCAGCCTTCCCCGCAGCCTGAGGCGAGCGCTGCGTCGAGGTACTCCCGCGAGCCTGGCGGTCGCCTGCGACCATTGCCCTCTAGAGCTCAGCGGACTGCTGACCCTGTGCCCAGACGACCAACTCGTAGTGTTCAGAGTGGCGAGCCCGGCACAAAGGTCCTTGGCCTAAGTGTCCAGGCAGACTAAACCGAGATTCACCCAGCATGTCATGTCGGCCACAAGTTGGTATCTCGAGAGTTCTTGGTCGCTTGCAACGCCGCAGCCGACCTTGTCACGGTCAGACCGAGTCTGGAGGCATGTGTCTTAGCCACCCGGAGCGCTCCCTTGACGATGCCTGATCCAGGCATATTGAAGGAGGCACTCTCCGCTCACGATGCAGACCTGTGGCGTGCTGCTTGTGAGGATGAGCTGAGAGCCATTCGTGAGCATGGTGTCGATGAGCTTGTCGACCTCCCGCCTGGGGGGAGGGCTGTACAGGCCAAGTGGGTCTTTCGCAGGAAGGTAAAGCCTGATTGGCACACTGGATCGCTACAAGGCTCGCTTGACGGCCAAGGGGTTCTCGCAGGTTGAGGGAGTGGATTTCACTGACACCTTTGCACCGATTGGCCGCATGACCACGGCTCGTACTCTGTTCGGGGTTGTTCCTCACCACGACTGGGAGTTGCACCAGATGGACGTGAACAACGCGTTCCTCCATGGCACCTTAGAGGAGGAGATCTACATGGTCCAGCCACCTGGGTTTGAGGTCGGTGACAAGGTCTGGCGCTTGCGCAAGGCCATGTACGGCCTGAAACAGTCACCCAGGTGCTGGAACTTGGAGATCACTGGTACACTGACACGTGCCGGTTACGTACAGAGTGACGCTGACCCGTCCCTCTTTCTCAGACGGACAGCTGACAGCTTCACGGCCATCCTGGTCTACGTGGACGACCTCCTGATTGCGTCTCCTTCTATGAAGGCCGTGAAGGAGGCCAAGGCAGTTCTCCAGGCTGCCTACAGGATGAAGGACCTTGGTCCTACAGCTGTGTTTCTCGGGATGGAGATCGTGCGTGATCGCCAGCGACGAACACTCTTGTTACACCAGGCACGTTACGCCCATGTTGTGGGGGAGCGGTTTGCTGACCTCTTGGGTGCATTTCCTACAGCCTCCACCCCCATCACACCTGACGGGCAGGATGCTCTGAAAGTGGATGATCCCGTAAACCTGGGGGAGACAGTGGACGTGACCCTGTACTTGCGCCTGATCGGCTCCTTGATGTACTTGGCCACTACCACACGACCCGACATTACCTTTGCCGTCAACCTCCTTGCACAGTTCTCACAGTGTCCTCGGGCGAGAGCCCTTGATGCTGTTGTGCGAGTGGTGCGGTACGTGGTGTCCACACCGTACCTTGGACTCTGCTTTCGACAGCAGTGTTCGGTAGTAGTCGACGGCTACACAGACAGCAACTGGGCCTGGAGTCTTGATGTGCGTAGCCGGACAGGCTACGTATTCTTGCTTGGTGGCACCATTGTGTCATGGCACAGTGGCAAGCAGGGTTGTATCGCACGTAGCTCATCAAAGGCTGAGTATGTTGCTCTGGGGGGCTGGGGTTGCTGAGGCCGTGTGGCTGCATCGTCTGTTTCGTGAGTTGCGTCAGTCTGTGCCCTGCATTGTTCTGCGCTGTGACAACCACAGTGCTCTTGCCATCGCAGACAACTCTGGTGTGTTTCATGCATGCACGAAGCACATTACTGTTGAGCATCACTTTGTGCGTGATCTTGTGGAGCGACAGGTGATCTCTCTCATCTAGGTCGGCGCGAACCTGCAGCGGGCTGACTTCTTGACCAAGGCGCTTGCGCGTGGAAAGTTCATGGTGGCCATTCGTTCTGTCAGGCTACGCCCCTTGCCTGAGAGTGGCTGAGAGTGGGGTGTGTGAGCATGGACTGTTGTACATGTGTCAATTCTGCATGCGTATGGACATGCGTACCATCGGGTCATGGGGGAGTGTTGTGATGTGAGTTACTTCCGTCCGTTTGTACAGCTTCCAATGACCACTCGGCCGTGTCCATGCTCGTGCAGATCCCTGATGCGGACCCAGCTGGCGCCGGAGCACTGATGGTTGGTGGATTCACCCGCCAGCAGCCACCAGGCGGCTGCCATGACGTCCCGGGTGCTTGCTGGGGTACTCTGCAGTTTTTCTACAGACGCTAGAGTTTTCTCGGTGGGAGGCTCTTCAGGGCGATTTGCATATTTTGCATTGTTCTTCCACAGATTGATGCCGGACTTGTGTGTGTGACCAGTCGTAGCGTCCGGCTCAAGATTCTACACGTCTAGGTGTTGTGCTTTGTGCCGTTCCTGTACAGTTTACTGTGACCACTCGGCCGTGTCCAAACTCATGTAGATCCCCGAGGCAGGCGGCCCTGGTGACACCGGCGTGACGATAGGCGGTGGACTACCCGTCTGGAGCTGACCGACCACTGTTCCAGAGCCCCAGATGTCACCGGGACTCCTTGTTGTGCTTTCTACGTCTTGCAGGCGCCTTTCGGCGGAGTGGGCATGAGGCCCATTTGCATGTTTTTGCATTGTATACTTGCTGTCAGTCGATGGATGCATGCATGTGACCAGTCGTTGCGTCCGTCTTTTGATTTTTCACGTCTAGGTTTAGACGGCGTAGGATTCTGACATGTGTGCGCAGAGTTACGGCCAAAACAGTGGTTTTGGGCCGGTTTTAGGACAGCTCTTGGACTGCCGCGTGCGACACCCGCCGTGCGCCACGGCAGGTTTTTATGCCCTTGACCTGTCACTTGTCATTTCTCTCTGAATATGCTATATTGAAGCATTCTGGCACTTTGACTTGTGTCTCCTACCCAAACCCTTGCCGTTGTGTGTACGACCTGTGACTGTCGTCACCGTCTGACAAGGCACTGACGCCCGGTCAGCGGCCGTGTTGCTAGGAAGCTTCTACGCACTTTCTCATGGTATCAGAGCAGTGAGACAGTTCTCACAGAGCTACGCAGCAGAGACGCAGCAGAGCAGCAGCAGTGAGAGTCACCGCTGCAGCAGATCTTCTGGGACCCGTTGGAGACGGCCAGTCGCCGTCCGCGTACTCCACCCACCACGTGAGATCGCAGCTGCTGAGGCAGCAGCAGCTGCGCGTACCGCCACGCAGAGGTGTGTGGCGGCTGCGGTGCGTGCAGCCGCCACTCCCCCCACAGCCGCAGCAGTAGAGCAGCAGCAGCAGAGGCGGCAACGGCAGCAGCGCAGCAGCAGCGGCCGCCACAACAGCGTGGCAGCAGCAACGGCAGGAGCAACGCAGCAGCGGCGTCGGCAGCAGCAGCGCAGCAGCGGCAGCGGCACAGCAGCAGCAGCGGCAGTCGCAGCGGCAGCAGCAGCGCAGCAGTGGCAGTAGCAGCAGCGCGCGGCGGCGGCAGCCAACAACAGCGCGCGGCAGCGGCAGCCACCAGCAGCAGCAGCGCGCAGCAGCAGCGCCGCACACAGCAGCAGCCGCCGCGCGCAGCAGCAGCAGCAGCAGAGCAGCCGCTGCTGCCACCGCTGCACACGCAGCTACGTACCTGCTGCTGCAGCTGACAGCACAGCTGTAGCAGCAGCTGCGTAGCAACTGCGCAACTTCCGCGAAGCTGCCGCGCGCCACCGCGCAGCGGCAGAACCGTGACAAGGAAGAAAAAAAAGGGAGGGGACGAGCTGACGTCAGCATTGTTGGTTGCTGACGTCATCAGGTCGTGCTGACATCATCAACCACTTTCTGACGTCAGCATTACACTTGGCCAAATTTTCAACCGAAAAGTTAAAAGTTGCCAACGTTTCAAATCCCCGAGAAATGCAGACGGTTTTGAAATCCGGCAAACTTGACCTGTCGTCCCATAGTGAGCGGTGACATGAGTTCGCCCGACGACAAGGACAAGGGACCAGGTGATCCCTCCTCCTCTTCTTCAGGGGTATTGAGCCCTCGCTCGCAGGCCATTGAGGACCTGCGCAGCCAGCAGGAGGAGATGCGTCGTCTGCAGCGAGAGCAGACTGACGCGATCCGCACGCTGACTGAGCTCCTGCGCGCTCAGTCCACGGCTCCTCCGCGGATTTCTGAGGGAGCTGCCGGCGTTGCGACCTCCACCCAGCACTCGGCTCAGGTGCCCGTGACAGGTGCCCCGCTTGCTTCACCTCCTGGTGTGGTTTCCCCACCACCTGCGGACCTCCTTGATGACAAGCCATTCATGCCAGGCTTCGAGGATGACTCCCAGGAGCGGGAGATTTGTCTTCTACAGGAGCGCCTCCGTCAGCTGCAGACGGGTATCCGACCTCCACCCGTGTCCCCGATACGACCGTCACCTGACTTCCCCAGTGATCACCCCCTTCCAGGAGTTTTCCCGTCTCTCGCCCTCCTCAGCCTGCGACTCCTCTTCCCACGGAGCGGCAGCCAAAGGACTTTGAGGCACCACCTCCACAGTACATCAGCGAGGATGGACTTGACTGCTGGGAGATCCTGTTCCAGGTGTGGGCCACTTCTAAGGGAGTGTGGCCTTACTACCACAGCCCATACCAGTCTACAGATCCAGCACAGGTGCTGACAGCAGCCCGGGCCATGCGAGGGCTTCTCTACGCCATGCCACGCGAGACTGTCGTCGACTTCCGTCCCTTCCTCGGCGAGGCTGGCACAGGCACCAGAGCTGATCCTCGTGGAGGCTAGGATCTGGCGTTGTCCCTGCTGGCCGCAGAGACGCACGCCACGCGTGCATCACACATTCGTGCTTTCCACTCTCTCCGTCAGGGACCAGCGCAGCCTGTAGCGCATTACTGGCGATGCGCCATGCGTATCTACACGCGTCTGGGGACCTCAGGGGGCACACAGCTGTGGGCGCTTCGGACGATCATGCTCGAAGTTTGCCTGGATTACACCGACATATTCACACGGTACAGCGACGCTGCTCTCGAGCCTTTCTCAGCCACCCTGCAGCTGCTCCCTTGGGCCCATCAGCTTTTCCTCCAGGTGACGTCGGCCCGCGAGGCAGCAGTAGCACATCAGGAGACTTCCCTCGCTGCAGCAGTCCTCGCCTCACCACCATCTTCCCTCCTGTAGTCATCCTCACCTACCTCCATCACGACCTCATCTTCCTCCTCCTCTTCGACCCCGTCTACACCCTCGCAGACACAGGGCATTGCAGCAGCTGCCCAGGGCAAGAAGAAGAATAAGAAGCGCGGATCGGGTCAGCAACAGTCATCATCCAATGGTATCAGTGGTCGTGCACTGCTACAACTGTGGAGGTGCCCATCGCTACATCGAGTGCCAGCAGCCGCTCGACTGGGAGCGCATCACTCGCGGACTTCAGGCTGCCCATGCTGCTCGCACCGCATCCGGCACGTCGACCGCACACTCCTCTGGACGCGCGGCGACTACGACTACAGCTGTTCCTGCATCCTCACCGGCGAGCAACAGTGATCCAGATCCACGTGACCGCACCATCGCCGAGCTTTGTCATCTTCTGGCGCTTCGCTTTTAGGGAGGTGCGAGTGTATTGTCATCGTTGAGTGGGTCACAGTCTGCTTGTTTGTCCGTCCTCGTGACTCGTGATGACACGTGTGGGGGAGCACAATCCGCATGTGATGATGATGGGCCTGAGTGCACTGACTGGATTCATGAGTCTCACCTTCGTGATGTACGTCGTTCCTTCCCACTAACAGCTCAGCGTCCCTCTGATATCAAGTGTTCCATTGCTCGTTGTACAGTGACGTCCACCAATCGTGACTCCAGTGGCAATTGGATCATCGATTCCGGTGCCACCCACCACATGACGTGTCGTCGTAGTGACTTTGTGGTATTTGGTCCTGTCACGCCTGTCCGTTCAGTTCGTACAGGTTCGGGTCAGTCCTTACCGGTTCACGGTGTTGGGGTTGTATGCTTTGATGGTCCGTCTGGCCCCCTGTATCTCTCTGACGTGCTGTTTGTGCCTGATCTTGAGCTCAGTATGCTGTCTGTGCGTGCCTGCACTCTAGTGGGTCTCTCTGTTGAGCATACCGCTGATTCAGCGACTGTGACTCTTCTTGACACCCGTAGCATTGTCCTGCGTGCTTCAGTCGTAGATGATTTGTACTGTATTGCTCGGCCCTCCTCCCCTTGCTCTCCCTCTTCCTCTGGTCGCGTTTTTGTCATTGGTGTTCTATCCACGGAACACCAGCGGTTGCTTCACCGACGTCTGTGTCACCTGGGCTCCGACACTATGTCAAAGCTCATCCGGACACAGCCCGCTCTTGGTCTTGATGTGGCTTCTTTCGAGAAGCCACCGAAGATCGAATGTCTTTTTTGTGCTCAGGGTAAGATGCACCGGTGCGCTTACCCTGATTCGCATTCCCGAGCGCTGAGGCCCCTCGAGTTGGTTCACTCGGACCTGGTCGGTCCTCTCCCGGTCGAGTCGCTGTCTGAGAGGGGCCGGTATGTTCTGACGCTGACCGATGACTTCACCCGGATGCGGTGGGTCTACAGTCTGCGTCAGAAGAGCGACGCCGCCCTTGCGGTTCGGCTTTGGCTCGTGATGGCTGAGCTTCAGTCTCCCCACACGCTACATACCTTTCGCTCGGATCGCGGCGGCGAGTTCCTCGGCGAGATGGACTCCTTCTTTGCTGAGCACAGTATTTTTCACCAGGTCTCCGCTCCTGCTACCCCACAGCAGAACGATGTATCTGAGCGCTGGAACCGCACCATGGAGGATGCGGTCTGCGCCATGCGGTCTGAGTGCGGTCTCCCGGAGTCCTTCGCATTCGAGGGCTTTGCCTACATGACTTGGGTCTGGAACCGCCTCCCGCATGGTCCGCTTCCGGATCATGTTACACCATACGAGCTCTGGTTTCGCCACCGTGCCGATCTTCGTCTCGCACGCGTCTGGCGATCCCTGGCCTCCGTATGGTACACCGAGGACCAGCAGGGGTCCAAGGTCTCCCCTCGGGGTCGCTTGTGTGCCTTCATCGGCATCTCCCCGCGGTCAAAGGACTGGCGCTTTTGGGACCCCACTCGCCGTCGTGTCATTGAGTCCCGTGACGCGCTGTTTTTTGAGTCACTCACATACCGTGATCTGACTTCGATCACAGCGCTCTCTGCACCTCATGTTCCTTCCTGTGAGGGTCCTCGGCGGATGGGGGAGACCTCTTTGCCAGCGACCATTTCTCGCCACGCTGATGTGTCCGCTCGAGTCCCCTCTCGATCTCCAGCCCTTGATGATCCGGCTATCATTGCCGTTGGTCTAGAGATCCCGCCTGTCCAGCCTGCTTCGCACCCCACAGGTACCGCTGCTCCCACGCCTCCTCCTGCATCACCATCTGTGTCCACTGGCACCCCCGTTCCGGCGTCTGATCCAGCCCAGCCCACTCCTGTCTCTACGTCAGCTGACACTCCTGTCTGAGTGTCTGGGCCAGCCTTGCCCGATGTCATCCCCAGCTCAGTGTCCCCCACACACACATCTCCGCGCACGACATCTCCGACTGCCTCGTCTTAGCCCTCACCAGCTATGGTCGTACCTGTCCCTGTGGTCGTACCTGTTCCTGAGCCTGAGGTGCGCGCCTCAACCTCTGGTTACTCCCGTGAGCCCGGTGGTTGCCTTCGACCACTGGATTCTGGAGCTCAGCGAGCGTCGGGTTCCGGACTCAAACGTTCCTCTTGCAGCATCGCGAGTGGTGATCCAGGCACAAAAGCCTTAGGCCTGAGTGTCCGCACTGAGCTTTCAGAGGTACACCCAGGGTGCCCCATAGGGCACGACCTAGTCACTCGCGAGTTCCATATCGCCTATGACGCAGCAGCTAATCTCGTGGCCGTCAGGCCAGACATTGAGGCGTGTGCACTTGCCACGCAGAGTTCCCCCTCTATGGCGCCGGACCCGGGCACATTGAGGGAGGCTTTCTCATCGCAGGATGCTGATGCCTGGCGAGCT
>SZWC01000085.1:167237-208126 GCA_023375785.1 Penium margaritaceum
GACCTCCCCCCTTTAGAATGGAGCGTTCGTGTGACAACAATGTCGGGCGTCCCCAACCTCATATAGTTGCGATCCATGAATGCCACCCTACAGATTGTTGTCCACTTTTTCCGCGTTTAGGTGGTGGCCCCTGCCACGCGCCGATTGGTGCAAGCTGCCAGCTCGCTCCAATACTCGTTGACCACCCATTTGGGCAACTATGATTCGGGCTCCCATGAGTTATGTTCAAGTCCACACCCGGCCCAATGAACAAGGTATTCCCTAAAAACCCGCAACCGAAGAGTACGCTCTCGGTGCTGAAGTAGGCGAAGAACCTCGTATATGCTATCGGTAGCAAGGAGTGCTGGTAGTGGCTAAACGGTCCCCTCTGGCGTGTATGGTGCCAAGAGACTCACATGAAATACGTCATGTATCTTAATATTTGACGGAAGCAGCAATCGGTATGCCACTGGCCCGATGCGTGCAACGATGGGAAACGACCCAATACACTTTGGTAGACGTTCTTGCGCCCCTGGCGACTCCATCCAAGGATTCGTAATTCCAATCAACACTTTGTCGTCGATGTCAAACGATATCTCACGGTGACTTTTGTCGTCATATGCCATTTTTCGTTGCGAAGAGCTTGAAGGTGACCCTTCGCCTTCGTAACAAGGAGTCTCTGCGCTCGATAAATGCTTGAGCAGAAGGAAGCTGTCCTCCTGTGCTTCCATTATTCACCAATGCAAAGGGCACTGTTGGATGCCGACCACTCTTCAACACAAACAGTGTGAACTTTTTTGACTCGTTCACCGAGTTATTCACCGCAAACTCTGCCGATGCTAGGATTTTGTCACAGTCATTCATGACAATTTCCTTGTACATGTAGAGCATTTGTTTGAGAGTGTGGTTATTGTGCTCTGATTTTACTTCAGTTTGAGGGTGATATATTGGTGATATTTACTACTTGCTACCAAAATACTCGTGCATCTTTTGCCAGAACTTACTAGCAGATTTCCAACCTCGATCGGAGATAATGCGCAAGCCGTGGTACCTTACGACACCCTCAAAGAAGAGACAAGCGGTCTCCTCTATGTTCACATCAGTGGTCGTAGGAATGAAGTGTGTCATCATTGCCAAAAGATCCAAAACCACCAGTATTGCATCGTGGACATAGGCCATGTCTGGGAGACTAGCAATGAAGTCCATGGTGACGCAATTCCCATGGAGTCTCATGATGGGAAGCTGTTGGAGAAGTCCAACAAACATCTTGTTACTAGCCTTGTCCTCAAAACATGGGTCGCATGTCATGCAACACTTACAGACATCGACACTCCATCCTGGTCACCAATAGTGGTCCGAGAGTGCCTGTCCGGCCGTTCGAGGTCCCATATGACCCCCGACCGGCAAGCCGTGGAACTGGGAGATAATCTTTGCTCGAAGGTCTCCTCACTCAGGCACAACAACTTCTTATCTCTGCCAATAGATTCCTGCGGCTTCACCAATCCATGCTTGTCTAGGTTTCGAGAGTCTTGAAACCAAGAATGCACACGGTATCCCATTAAGATTCAATTGACAAAACCGTTATAGTGGATAATCTCTCGAGGTGGTTGCCGCAGGGGTGTAGGGGGCTCTGGTGTTTGTACGGTTGCAGTCGCAATGGCCAAAACACACCCACCAACCTCGGTGGTTGCTTTCATTTCATCTGGTTCGTGGATTAGTGGATCGGCCATACTGATATGTCCTGGCCAATACTCCCATAAGAAAAAGAATCGGCTCAGGTATACGCTCCAGCGCGCCCGTCGTCTTGACATGCTCGATGCGTTGCGAAAAACACCAATTGGTTATGGTTGTTCACAACAGTCACACCCCCTTTGGTACCCTTGAGGTAGCAATTTTACATCTTGAAAACGTGTACGACCCCAAGGAGCTCTTGATCCCCGGTCTTGTGTCGCATTTTTGCGGGGATGAGCTTCCGGTCCTCATACGCAACTGGGTGACCGTTCAATACGAGGACAGTTCCGAGTCCTACTATCATTGCATCACATCGCACCTCCCACGGTTGCGATGGATGTGGGAGAGTTAGGACGGACACTATGGATAGAAGCTCTTCAACTTTGAGAAAGGCGTTCTCGCAATCAGATATCCATTCCCAGCGCACGTCTTTTCGCGTGAGCTTGGTTAGCGCTGCTACTAGGGTCAAATACCCTCGCATAAACTGTTGAAAGTGTTTTGCAAGGCCGAGGAAAGACCAAACCTACCCAATGTTTTCTGGGCGTGGCCATTCCACCACGGCTTGGACTTTCCGTGGGCCGACAAGGATACTGTCCTTCAGGACAATGTATCCAAGGTATTCGAGCTCATCTTCTACAAACTTGCAGTTTCTCACTTTTTGGTAGAGCTTTTTTTCCCAAATGATTGAGAGAATTTTGCGCAGATTTTCGATGTGCTCCTCCATGGATTTGGAGAAAATCAAGATGTTGTTTAGGTAAACCGGGATAAATTGACCAAGTTGCTTGGTGAACACTTGGTTCATTTCTCCTTGGAAGGTTACCGGGGCGTCCGTTAGCCCGAAGCATAACACCCGGAGCTGATGGTGTCACATGTGCATTCGAAACACAGTTTTGAGCGCATCATCATCCATTATGTGGATGCGATGGTACCCTTGAGACAAATCCAAGGATGAGAATTCTTTTGTCCCTCGGAGTTGGTCAAACAAGTCCTCAATCCGCGGTAGAGGGTATCCATGTTTCATCGTCAGCTTGTTAAGCGCACGATAGTCCATGCACATGCGTAAACCACCATCCTATCGTTCACAAAAAGGATTGACGCATCGTACGGCAAGCTACTTGGCTCAATCCACCCCTTTTACAAGGTACATTTTGATTTGGAGTTTGGCATCTCGCCTTTCCGCTAGACTAATGCAAGACATGGGTATAAGAGGAGGATTCGCCTCCGGTTGCAGCAGAATCGCATGGCCCATGTGTCTTTTTGGTGGAAACTGAGCCGGTGGGTATTGGAATACATTCGAGAAATCTGCCAATAGAGATTTGATCTCTTGTGGCGTGTCATCCTTCACGTTGTCCTCCACTTTCTGCATAGAAGCCAAGAGGCATCGACAAAATTGTCAAATTCGTCTATTGAGTTACATCGCAAACAAGTTGGCATGGAATTTGACTTGGGTCAACGACAATTCTGTACCTGGAATCCACGTACAGCGACGCTGTCCCTTTTTGAGGATCAAACGATTTGATTCAAAGCAAATCAGAACCTTGTTTCCGTGGAGACGGGGATCGCCTAGCACGATGTTAACGGGTTAAGAAGGTTGAGTAACTTCAACGTGACACTCTGTGTGTACCCTTGAATACAAATTTTCACTTTACAAGTACCAATCAAGGGTACTATACAGCTGTCACCAAAGATAACTACACCATTTGATGGCTCGTACTTCAGGCCAACCTGTCAGGTAAAGCCAAGGTTGACAAATGAGTCATTCCCTCCAGTGTTGGAAAGTACGCTCACAAGAGTAGCAACAACATGTACTTTGAACTGCATAGTCATGTTGCCTCCACTCTTTCGAGTGAATAGGCTCGACGATGGCAAGCCGAGTTTGTGATAAACACAGAACCTAGACGGCGGACGTTGCGGCTCCCATGATTCACCTAATGGAGTCCATATCTTGTGGGCATGTGTAAGCCCGGCTAGCACCTTCTAGTGTTAAAATTTGAATGGGTCAAAGTTGTCAACCAAGTTATAGCGAAAGTGATTGAACTCATCGCTGTGAGGGTGTTTGCTTCAATGACTGCATTACACAAGTTTTGCAGAGTAGTTGGTGTCACCACCACAAAGCATGTCCGATCATGCATCTTATCAAAGGATGCAAGATTTAGTGAACAATAACGGTAAGCAAGTGTAGAATGAGGTGCAACAAGAGGGGAGAAAACAATAGAAAAGTTTGAACTTGTCAAAAACTCAAATGGTTTAACATCCTCATCTGCAAACACGAACCCAAACTCTTGATCTAGTGTTACTCCTCAGTGGTCCCCACTAACGTCACTCAGGTGTGGGGAAAAATCGCCCCACAGCCTTTTCCGTTACCATGGCCGGGCCCATTGCCGCAATCGCGACCCTGTCCACGGCCCTATCCGCAACCTCCTAGGTGCTACTGCTGCGGCTAACTCCGTAGGCTCTTGCCCTCCACCAACAGCCTCACGCCACTAAGCCCTTAACTGACTAGGCTGCATAGAGTTGTGGCAAAGTCCTTCGCGGTATGCTGTGTTGTGAAGCTCACGCATCGCCTGCAGCTTGTCATTGTCGCGTCTACGCCTGTGGTTTGGGGTCTTGTGTCCGCTAGTCTTCTTGACTGGAGGGTTTGCAGGCTGCTTGCCCTTGGCCCGTCCCCATTGTCGGGCTCCTCTTCTAGTCCTAAAAGCATCCATGTGCATATCGCAACCTTCTTGGGAACGCCCGTTCGATCCTATGTCTGAGTAGTGCTTCGGGTTCGTACAATACACCTCACTCATGTAGCCCCGCAACACCCTCTAGCTTATCCAAGCCTGGCCAGTTGCCGTTGTGGTGGTCTTATCCTTCAGCTTCGCACTGGCAAGATTGTCACGCAAGTATTTTAGGAGCATGGACTCTGGGAACTTGAAGGTCTGAGTCCCATCGCCCTCGGTGAAGCTATCGTCTTCCTCCACGAGTGCGGTGAACTCGCTCAACTAGACTTTGAGCGAGTTACCCAACTACGTGAAGACCTTGATTTTGTGGAAGACGCGATGCACCTCCTCACACTGGGTGCACTTCTTATGCATGATCGCACTGACGGCCTCCTATGGCATTGGCTGCCACTCGAGGTGCGGCTGTTGCGCAATCCACTCCACATACTTGAAGAGCTATCTTCAAGTCACGTTGTGCAAGGTGACCCCACTGGCTGAGTGGAGCCTTGTGGACACGTAGAACGTGCTCCATGCAATTCAGCCAGTCGGCCAGCTTCATGCCTTTCCAGAAGATCTCCACACTGTGGAGGAAGGATATGTTCATGACTGGCTCCGAAGTTTTTGAGGTAGGCAAGTCGTCGTTGCCATTAGCATTGGCATCAACAGTTGCGGTGCTCTGTACTTGCTGCGGTATCCACGCTTGGATCTCGCTTGACAACACCTTATTGAGGTCGTTGCATCGACGTCTTGCCTTATGAGCAGCCAGGTGCTGTAAATGGTAATCACGATCGAAGTCTGTGATGCTCTGCTTGACGTGAGCTAACAGGTTGGCAAAAGCAAACTTCAACTCTGATGTCCTCGGAGCAATAGCGATAGTCTCGAGGGCCTCGCATTGTCCGTGCACCTTTACCCACTGTAGGAGGGTACAGTTGGCGTAGACGCCTCCAAGTAGTCATACCTTTTGGAGGATGTTGTTGTCAGCGACGACGCTCGAGTGGATATGCCCCGCCTATTTTGGCCACATCGTAGGAATGGGGTTCAGCCCCCACTCCTTCAAGTGGTGTCGTACCTCCACTGTGAGTGGTGATCTTGAGTCGGCCCGCTGCCTCAGCAATAAACTCAGCAAGCCTGTGGCAATCATTGTGAATTGCCTTCGCGATGTTGTTATCCAACTCGTTCTCGTGGGAATTCCCGGCTTGGCTGCTTTCGGCACCTTTGCTGCTCTCGGCAACCTTGCCGCTGTCGGTTGCTTCAGGCGATGCAGCTAGCGCCTTTCCCTTCTCAAGCAATTGGCTGGAGTTCACTGCACAATGATGGCGATGATTGCGATCCTCGTCGTTTTTGCCATTGTTGGCATTGTGCTCTTCGTCGTGGTCCCCCTCCAGGAGATCCTCCTCTTGTGCACCGTCCTTCGCGCGGGGGTCGTCCATGTACGCGTCAACGTGCTTGTCGAGCACTTTTCTGGCCTCCGCACGCTCCTTGGTGTCACCGACGTTGGCACCGGTTACCTTTGGCGGTACGGTTGCCTATGGTTTGGCAACTGTGCTCACGGCGGTGGCTCCCAAATTTTGGAGTCCGTCGAGAGCGTGTGGTGAGGACGTCTCCACCTTGCTCTTGGTGGTCTTCGACTGTGTGGCTCTTACCATCTTCTCACTTGAGGAACTAGCACGTGAAGACTGTTGTGAGGATCATCCCACCACTTTGAGGAGGTTTTGCCCCCTGAAGTGTCCTTGATCTCACGATCAGTAAGGCAATCATAAGTTTGAATTCTAACTTCCTACGCCGCCACGATCAGCATGTGGTAGAAAAACAGTATACTTCTAGGCCGCCACGATTCGGCACAAGCACTTGGATTTTAGGAAAAATCCTAAGCCATGAATCACGGCAGTAGGAAAGCTAAGAAAACCTAGAGGACAAGCAAATACAAGATCAAGAAGCTCAAATGGGTTGAGCACCACTCAACGAGATGAGGGGGAGGCGAGGGGTCAACTCTAACTTAACTTTTGTAGCCCCTCCCATGCCGTCCTCACTAATCATATGTCTTCTTTTCTTCTTATATTCTTTTCTTTTGGTCTTCCTTGGCCTCTTTTTGCGTCTTCTTGGCACACGCCCCCCCACCTTGTAAGCGCCTTCCTTGTGCTCCACGGCAATGTGGTGGCCTCCCAGAAATTCTCCAAGTGTTGCCTTTCTTCTTTATATCTTTCTCTCAAATCGTGAGAGTCTCTTGTATTGGGAAAAGGTACAATCCCAATTTTGGGTTGAAGAGGAGGAGAAGGAGCCCTGCAAAGAGGGGAAAAGTGGGTAGTTTTGGGGGTGAATCCTCCCTATTCCATCCTAAAAGAATCTCCTAGCGTACTAGGGCAGAGGAGAGGTTGTGGAGAAGAGGCTGCAAAAATAGAGCTCTCCTCTAGCTTCCTATTGCATTTTACAGCTCTTCAAACGGCAAAGCATAGATGCCATAGTCCCTTTTGGCGTTTTTGATACTACTTGTAGCTACCGGCGGCGTTTTGTATACGTTGTCGCCGTCGTTTCCGTTGGAACCTTGGTCGTGGGGGTCGTATGGCTCTGAGAACCACTGTGACAGGTCCAAACATCCAGCTCTCACACTTAAGTCTTCGTCAGAGTTTGCATAATGGCGTCCAGAGCTCGCTCGAGGGGATTTTCCCCCACGTCACTTGTTCACATGGTGTGCCCCTTGCCATGAGTGCCGTTGATCGTACTCCCTGGTTAGACCACTGAGGATTGGTCGAAAACCTGATCTAACTTCAGATTTGGATTCCTTGGATTTTTCCATGTAGGGTCGAGCTTTGAATCGCTCGATTTGAGTGAGTATTCAGAAAGTAAGCCTAGCCCAAAAATCGGGTGTTCGGCGTGTGGAATCTGGTACCCGCCATAGGTGGCGGGATAATCCACCGCCAGTGATCCTAGTTCGTCTCCAATGGGCTCCAAAGGCACATGGGCCATGAAGGAATGAACGTGGATGGTCTCCTGGACCAAGGAGAGCCCCTCCCCACGTTGGGATGACAGGAAGGGCGCTTCGACAGGCCACTGTCGAAGCGCCTCCCGTCACTCCCGTTCGTGGGCATGGTGGGCGGGTCGGCTCCACCAAGGGTTCTGCCCACTCACACCCGTAATCCACCAAGAACCTGATATAATCTCACTATGCTAAGTAACAAAAATGTGTTTCAATTCAGATCTACTGAATGCGACGTGTTCTGCCCACTCACACCCGTAATCCTTGTGCTCCACACTCTTCACCGTTGGTGTCCATTGGCTCCCCAAACCTTGGTAGCGTGTATCACTGAGAGCTAGGCATCCTTGAGGGTGCCTCCACACCCACTAGAGCCAACAAAGGGTTGTGGACCCACGTGCCTCGAAGGACCATAGCTCTTCAAATTTCACGCTACCGTCGCGCCCCATGGCAACGACCAAGCAAGAGAGCATAGGCGCCGTCTCCAAGTTTAATGGGAACGGCTTCCCCTTGTGGAGGTGGTAGTTTGAGGTCTACCTCGATGAAAAGGGCCTGCTTGAGCTGGTCAACGGTGAAGAGACCGCGCCTCCGGATACCGCGACGCCGGAGGAAGTGGACAAGTACAAGAAGTGCAACAAGAAGGCGCTTGCATTGTTGGTTTTAGCGATAGGTCCGCCGCAGCGCGCACTGATTCAAGGATGCACGGAGGCCGCGGAGGCCTGGAAGAAACTCTGCACCATCTACCAGTCCACCAACCTCGCTAACCAACTCTTCGTCTTCAAGAGGCTTGTTACCCTCCGAGCCAACAAAGGCGACGACATCACGGAGATCACCAGCAGATTGAGTCCCTTACTGTCGAGTGTGTAGCCACCGGATGGAAGGTCGACCCTCAGCTGCAAGCTATGATCCTCCTTCTGGCCTTGCTGGACAGTTGGAGTCCCATCATCACCATCATAGGCGGCTGGTCCGCCGATGAGCTGAAGTACCCGAAGGTGGCTGAGTACGTCCACAAGGAATGGATGCGGCGTGGTGGGAGAGAGAGCGGGGCAACATCAAGTTCCGCCTATGCCATCCGCCCTCAAGGTGGAGGGGAAGGAAACAAGGGGAAGGGTGCCAAGCAGGGCACCAAGAAAGGTAACAACAAGGGGGAGTGCTACAACTGTGGCAAACATGGCCACTATGCACGCAACTGCCCCAACAAGAAGTTGGACCAACCTAGGAAGGGCGGGAAGGACACCCAAGCCATGATGGCCCGGGAGTCTACCGACTTGACACATTGGGAAGTCACGGTGATCGACTCCGGATCAGGCCGCCACACACAATGCAACCGGGCGGCGTTTGTCACCTATGGCGCCATGGAGCGGCGCATAACAGTGGCCAACGGAAAAACGGAGTTGGCCGTGGGCGAAGGCAATGTTCACATTGAGTCGGTGGTGAATGGGAAAGTCATTCCATGCACCATCTACGACATGCTCCACATGCCCAACGTTGGGGCAAACCTGTTGTCAGTGAGCCGCCTTACCGACAAGGGGCTCAAGGTACTCTTCAATAAGAAAGAGGCCATCATCCGGAAGGAGGGGGATGGCGAGGTGATTGCACGAGGTAAGAGGGAAGAGGACCTGTACCTTCTTCGTACCAAGGTTCTTGCCGATGCTGTGAAGACTGACGCCGTCAACCTTGTGACAAAGGATGAAGGAAATCTGGACCTATGGCATCGCCGCCTATGTCACATCGCTCCCTCAATTGTGAGGGACATGGCAAAGAAGGAAGTGGTACGGGACCTTGAGGTCAAGGGCCTCGATGCAGCCAAGAATGTCGTGTGCAAGCCATGCGTGGTGGACAAGGCGACACGGCAGCCGTTTGATGGAAAAGGGACGCGTGCATCAACAAAGTTGGAGGTGGTGCACACGGATGTGTGCGGACCGTTCGAGCCCTCCAGTGGTGGGGCACGCTACTTTGTCACCTTCATCGACAACCACAACCGCAAGCTCTACCTCTACATCATCAAGAGGAAGAGTGATATCCTGACTTGTATGCTGGGGTTTGTGGCGGCAGTGGAGCAGCAAACGGAGTCGAAGGTGAAGGCGTTACAAAGCGACAACGGTGGCGAGTACAAGGGCTGCTTGGCATGGATGAAGAGCAAGGGGATCGCGTGGCAAAAAACTATGCCACACTCTCCGCAGCGGAACGGCGTCGCTGAGAGGGCAAACCACACCATCCTCAACATGGTCCGGTCCATGTTGAGCGATGCCGGCCTCGCGCACTGGTACTGGGGCGAGGCGGCATGGAAAGCGGTGTACATCATGAACCTGACGCTGATGAAGCCGCTAAAGGACGCGAAGTCCAAGGTGTGGAAGACGCCACAAGAAGTGTGGAGCGGGAGGAAGCCAACTGTGGCACACCTCTGTACGTTTGGTTGTGATGCACATGCTGTTGTGCAAGCACGGGAGGGGCGGGGCAAGCTGGACCTACGGACTCGTCGGTGCATCTTCGTCGGATACGAGAGCGGGAGCAAGGCGTATCGGCTCTTCGACCCGCGGAGGCAGCAGATTGTGAAGAGTCACGACGTCACGTTCGACGAGGACGGTCGTTGGACAGACAAGGACATGGGTCTCTCCGAGCGAGGAGAGTGGCTGCCACTCCTCAAGGGAGAGACGCCGGAGGATGCAAAAGAGGGTGACGTCGTATCGGCTCCAGCCGGCGAGAACCATCCGGGCGATGTTGGAGCGGCTGATTTGCATTCAGCCGTGTCAGACGATGAGTCCAAAAGCACCGGCATCAGTGGAGCTAAACGAGGAGGCGGGGTGTGAGCCCGCATCTCCACGGTCTCGGAGAGAGGGGGAGCAGGCCAATGGTACGAGTGGCACCGTGAGTGGGCAGCAACAGTAGTAGCGGCAGCAGCAGCAGCAGTGTCAACAACATCAGCCCCGGAGAAGAAACGTGCAAGGAGGACTGCAAAACGGTACGATGTAGCGCAGGGCACTTGGACTGGGTTTTCTTGAGCGTTCTTTGCGCAAGAGGATCCCGAGACCATCAAGGAGGCGTTGTAGCATAAGGATGGGGCTGAGTGGGAGGGAGCCATAAAATCTGAGCTCGCCTCCCACGAAGAGAACGGTACTTGGCAGCTGATTGATAGGCCGGAGGGCGCAAAAATCATCGGCTCCACGTGGATCTTCAAGAAGAAGCTCACCAAGGAGGGGAATGTGGAGCGATACAAGGCGCGGCTGGTCGCGAAGGGGTACGCCCAACGAAAAGGTAAACACTACGACGAAACCTTCGCGCCGGTGGCGAAGTTCGCCTCCATCCGTTCCATCCTCTTGGTGGCGGCGGCGCGCGACCACGAAGTCCACCAAATGGACGTGAAAACCGCGTTTCTCAACGGTGACCTGGACAAGGAGGTCCTCATGGAGGTACCGGAGGGGGTGGACATACCGCCGGGGAAGGTGTGCCGGCTTTGCAAGGCGCTCTACGGACTGAAGCAAATGCCACTCATGTGGTACCTGAAAATGGACGGCTTCATGGCCGAGCTTGGCTTCAAGAGCTGCGAAGCGGATCAAAGCGTGTACGTGCGAAAGCAGCCGGGTTTGCACAATATCATGGTCCTCTACGTGGATGACCTCATCCTCGTGTCATCGGACATGGAGGAGTTGGTGAACTTGAAGCGGCAACTGGGCGGTCGGCTCAAAATGACCGACATGGGCGAGCTCGAGTACTACCTCGGTGTCGCCATCAAGAGGGACTGCAAGGCACGCACGTTGGAGATGGGACATGCAAAGTACGTGCAAGAGGTGCTCCGCCGCTACAACATGGAGGAGTGCAACCCCATTGGCACACCCATCACCACCACATGTGAGCTAAGCTCAAGCATGGGGCCGAGTACGGATGAGGAGAAGGAGGAGATGGCAGGTGTGCCATACCAGTCCGTAGTGGGGAACATCATGTACGCCATGGTGGTGACGCGACCCGACTTGGCCTTCGCGGAGGGCCAAGTGAGCTGCTATGCTGCTAACCCCGGGCCGCTGCATGGGCAAGCGGTGAATCGGATCCTCCGCTATCTCAAGGTGACAAAACGGTCGCGGCTCGTGTTTGGAGGGGGAGCACGTGATGACTCCCTCGAGTTGGTCGACTACTCGGATGCCGACTGGGTAGGTGACGTGGATGAAAGAAAATCAACGTCGGGATACGTGCTTGTGCTTGGTGGTGCAGTAGTTTCATGGGTTAGCAGGAAGTAGGACTGTGTTGCACTGTCCAGCACCGAAGCGGAGTACATTGCAGTTGCGGAAGCTGCAAAAGAGGAGGTATGGTTGCGGCAGCTGCTCAAAGAGATCGGCGTGCCGCAAAGGAAGCCGACTGTACTCAACGTTGATAACATGAGTGCCATCAGTCTCACCCAGAACCCAGTGCTACACAGGAGAACCAAGCACATCGAGAACCGTCATCACTATGCACGAGACTTGGTGGCGAAGGGAGATGCGGCTATTGTGCATTGTGGCACTAAGCGCATGCTCGCCGATGCCATGACCAAGGCACAGCCAAAGGACAGGCACGACATGAGATTCGTGGAGCTCGGTCTGCGCTGTGAAGTTTAAAATGCTACAGGTTCCAAGGACAGGGCATCAAGGCTGCTGTGCAAGGGGGAGATTGTTGACATGGTGTGCCCCTTGCCATGGGTTCCGTTGATCGTACTCCCTGGTTATACCACTGAGGAGTGGTAAAAAACCTGATCTAACTTCAGATTTGGATTCCTTGGATTTCTCCATGCAGGATCGAGCTTTGAATTGCTTGATTTGAGTGAGTATTCAGATTGTTAGCCTAGCCCCAAAATCAGGTGTTCGGCGTGTGGAATCTGGTACCCGCCATAGGTGGCGGGATAATCCACCGCCAGTGATCCTAGTTCATCTCCAATGGGCTCCAAAGGCACATGGGCCATGAAAGAATGAATGTGGATGGTCTCCTAGACCAAGGCAAGCCCCTCAGCACCTTGGGATGACAGGAAGGGCGCTTCGACAGGCCACTGTCAAAGCGCCTCCCGTCACTCCCGTTCGTGGGCATGGTGGGCGGGTCGGCTCCACCAAGGGTTACTTCGACGGCCGTAGCAGGGGCTCTACTGCTCCAATTTGGGCATGCTTGAATGAATTGGAAAGCTTAGATCATAGGCTATAAGAACCTGATGTAATCTCACCATGCTAAGTAACAAAAACGTGTTTCGATTCAGATCTACTGAATGCCACGTGTTCTGTCCACTCACATCCGTGATCCTTGTGCTCCACACTCTTCACCATTGGTGTCCATTGGCTGCCCAAACCTTGGTAGCGTGTATCACTGAGAGCTAGGCATCCTTGAGGGTGCCTCCACACCCAGTAGAGCCAACATCACTTTGGGGGGCTATCATCATCAACGACCTTGTGCACAGAGACTTGAGTTATTCAAGTCTTCGGAGGCCCATTTCCATTCTTACCTCATCCCGTTATTTTGGGTGTGAAACAAGGGGATATTACCTTGAACTCGTGAGTTTGCACAAACTTTCCAGTGTTGAAACTTGTAGTTTTTCCTAAACAAAATTGAGTTCTGTTTTTTAAGCGTCCATGCAAAATCATCGCGTACAAGGCACGATCAACGGTTTGGCGCCAACTTTTCTCGTGTGCTCCCCTTGGTCCTCGCTCTCACCCTTGCTCCCCCCATCCCTCGCCCTCGCTTGCTCACTTGCAAGGAGCGTGAGGAGGGGACAAGGGCACAAGGCCACGAGGCCTCGCCCTTGAGGCCCTAGTGGCCCCTCAGCCATTGATCGGGCTGAGGCCGCGATCGGCTGCTGGCGGCTGGCCGGATGGTCACTTGGCCAGGTGCCGACTGTTCAGCCCACAGGCAGCTAGCTGGCCGGCAGCCAGCAAAGTGCTGGCCATCGGCCAGCCCTCACTGACGCGAGGGTGGTGTGCAACCACCCCTCACTTCAGCGAGGAGGGAGGGCCAAACCGGCCCTCTGTCTACAGCTTTATTGTCTTTTTTTTGTGAAGTGCCAATGACATCCTGCAGTAGATGGGCTAAGCAGGCTCCATTCCAATGCACAAAGAGTCTTGCACCTCCCATGCAAACCCATCACAAATCCATTGTAAAACAACCAATCCCTCAAAGAGCTAGAGTAGCTGAAATCAGAATGTCGATGCCACATACGCGTAGCATCAATTCGATGCAGATGGCGCGTCGAACCCCTCAAACTCCAAAAAGGGCCTTGTTTTTCTAGAACTCAACTTTGGTACAAAGCATAGTTACAAGAGAAGAGAGCCATAAAACGAGGTGGGCTTTACTTGTATCCTCTCCATTCCGTTTGAGAAAACTTGGTTTCTTGCATTGGACAAAAAATTGCTTCAAACAAAGGGGGACAAGGGACACCAATGGTGTGAAAGAGGGTTGAGGAATACACTTATGCTATGAGGAATGAGGGAATCAGGTTGTCTAGGCCATCACCACGTGGTCATCAAGCTCACGTGTGGCGAGCAAGCCATGTCCACTATGGAGTGAGAGGGCTGGATTGGCCCTCCCGCCTCCTAAGATTGAGGGGGTGCTTCGCAACCACATCTCGCAAATTCGTGGGCTGGCTGGTGGCCAACCTCTCATTGACCGCCGGCTAGCTATAGGTGCCTGGTGCCCGGTCAGGTGACGAGCCGCCAACCATCCGCCTACCAAGAAAATGGCTATATCGGCGTCTGATAAGCCACAAGGGCCTTGTGGGCAAGGCCCGTGGCCTCGTGCCCTTGGTCCCATTGCCTGTGAAAAGAGTGAGGAAAATGGATAGACACAAGTGAGAGAACTGCAATATACAAATAGAGTGTCGGTGCAAGATCGTCAGATGTATCATACATGCAACAAAGTTTCACGTCATTGCATAAAAATCAAAACTCAATTTCGTAAGTACAAACTTTCATTTAACAATGTAAAGATATCATGTGAGTTCATGAGTTTGAACTCACCCAAACAACCCCCTTGTTTGGGACCTAGAATGATGAGACGAGGTGAAGCAAAGAATGGGCCTCCAAAGACTTCAAGTACCCTGCATCAGTTGTTGATGATACCTGCCCCCAGAGAGACGAAATGGATAATCTCTCTTGCAAGGTCTGGGTGCAGTTTTGTAAACTCTGACTATGACTTACGTGTAGGGGTTTTAGTCACTCCTGTTCTCGCCGATTTCATGGCAAGACGACCCTCAAAACCAACTCCGTGACAGTTCCGACGTTTATAAAGCAGATGAAATGTAGCTAGCAGCTTTAGTAGCAATAGTGTAAATGCCACAATTAGATATGCTTGGATTTTAACCGTTTCAATCATTGTGAATTGCGTTGGAGAGATACCGAGAAGCTCTCTTTAATTTTCTGTGCTCCTTCTAGGTTCTCCCCTTACTCGTGGAACTACATAGACCTATGGTGGAAAGGATGGGGAGCGTCTACTCCCAAACCACCAGTTTTCCTCGTTTCAAGATTCCCTCATCCCTCCTTTGACTAAAAATCGGGACAGTGCTCCTTCATAAGACCAAGGGCTCCCACAGTTTGAGACATAACCTAAAAGAAGGTGACACCTTGATGAACTTTTAAGGCCTTTTTGCCGTTGTAAGCACAAGGAAAACTCCTGCAAAGAGGCGCAATACATGCCAAAAAAACTAAAGAGGGGGTCAAGTAAGCCCCAAACACAAAGAGAAGACAAGAGGAGTGAGGGAGGTGTATATGGGGGGTGTAAATTCTAGATCGTTGATGCCTCTCTACCCTCCTCGAAATTTCGAGCGGCCCTCAAACTTTTGTGCCTCTTCCACTTTTGTCTTCGTTTTTACCCCCCCAGGCTACATGGGTTGCCTAGCACCGTGAGCCATGGCTTAAGAAGTTGGCTTGAACCTACATGCTTGTTTCGACCATGGCAACATACCAAAAAAAAATCTCCAGTAGGTGATTATGCCAACCATGTTGGCGCATGAAAACAGAGTTTACAACCACATGGTTATGTCATCCACGATGGCACAGAGAGTTAAAGATATTTTTTTTGGTTGCGTCACCAATTCTGTTGACAGCACAACCACGCAGTGACGCCACCACCACACACCCATGACAGACTCCACACTCTAGAAGTCACAATCGCAAGCACGGTGGCCAAATCGATGACAACCACATCGCTGGGGACAAACCGCGACAGAATTGGCAAAGCCGGAAAGCGCGAGAAAGCGAAGAAATTCTTGGTCAGAACATTGACGTGCACGTGGATGACTCCCACACGACAGAGGAAGCACTCTAGGAGGATCACCAGAATGTGTACTCTATGAAAATGTACATAGTTGACGGTAGCGAAGACGATTCAGATCATAACCATCACCATAATGGAAAACTCAAGCCCATCGCTTGAGGAGGGCAATACACCCATTGAATCCTAATGATTTTTCAACAACAACGAGGTTGCCGACACCGAGGAAAGCATAGAAAACAGACAAATGGGAAGTTCCCATGGACATGATATGGAACATGTCATGACGAAGGCATTTTTTCTGTGTGTTTGATGTTTATTGATGAGAACTTGAAGTGGCAGGACAATCCAAGATGCAGGTGCGACACCATCCGGAAGATTAGGGATGGACCCCCCTTCTTACAACGTGGTTGTAATGGAGCATTTAAACGCTTTCTCAAGCATCATCACAGACGATAGTTTGTGATGATGCTCGAGGAAGCCGAAAGAGTGTGTTTGTTTTCCTCCAAAAGGTGGGTCTCATAGCACGCGTGTACGCAAGCCATAACATCACTCCATGGGCAAAGGTACATGGATAGTGACCCTTGAGACTATCATTGAAGCTTTGATGACATCGGGGTTGAAGTTCACGTTCACCAACCAATTGGCTTGCGTAGAACAAGTTGTCCTTGATTATGACCGCAAGCTGTAACATTAGATACCTTACGAGACAACTTGCTCATGTCGACCCAGATGCGGGTGGAGCAACAGTCGAGGTACGCCGTGTACACTAATGCTACCACTACTCATCGAAAGTACTTGTACACCTTGACAACGTCGAGCCTGGTCATGAACACATCCTTCGACCGTCGTGCAAATATCTTATAAAAGGGTGTGATGTTGACGGACAAGCCAAATCGCATGGAAAATAGCCAACGCACCCATGAGGCTTCACCCCACTAGTAGAATGACCTTGCCACAATGGGACTTGAAGACAAACTCTTCAAGTACGTGGTCAAGAATCGGGGTGTGAATCGGAAACACCTGGAGTGTCAGCCCATTTTGTGGGGAGGTTTTTCCGCTACCAAGTACATAAGGTGCATCGAGTTTGAGGAGGCACAGTGCGTATTCCACAAGATGAAGTACTTTGAGCAGTTAGGTTTCTCATTTGAGACCTACTTGAGCGAGTTCACCGTAAGCGCTGAGGAACCGAAAGACTTCACCGAGTGCAATGGAATCTATACTTCAAGTACCAAGAGTGGTTTCTGATGGGGAATTTGAATGATGGCTATGCTTGCAAGAAGCCAAAAAAACAAAACACCGCAGTGGAAACAGGCTAGTCTTGGACAAGATGGAGGGTGTTGCGTGACCACATGAGTGAACTGCATTAGGTAAACCAAAATCACTTTTTGATACACAGCCAAACATACGTGCGTAGCAAGGTCGTGAGATGCACGTGAACGTTGTATGGATTGGAGGGACAGCCAAGCAGCGGGACGGAATTAGGGGCAAACAACATTCAATCCTCCTGGTCAAGAAGAATGGCAAGCATAGGACTCCCAACCACAAGTGCGGCCAGAACAATTATGAGCTACATGCATTGCGTGAACTTCACAACACTGTCTTCAATGAGGGACATTGCCTTGAATGTATGCAGCCCGGCCACTTTAAGGCTCAACGCCCTGAGGCTATTGGCAGTGACAAGTGGTTGCGGCATTAGTTGCAAATGGAACACCTCATGGAGATGATGTCATGGGAGGCCGGGAACATGGTTGTCAAAAGGGTATTGGCTGCGGCAACCAGCACAATTGTGGAAACAGCCATGGCCATGGTGCAGGTTTTCCCCATCCCTGAGTGAAAGTAGTGGGGAGAATTCAAAGGAAAAGATGGATACAAATGTTGGCTCATGCTTTTCAGGTGAGGGTATGAAGCAATCGGGATTTTTTGTGAGTTATAAATTCATTGTTTTCTTCTCATTTGATTGAACGGCACCCCGCACTCACCGGTCATATTTTCTCTACAATCCTTGTGTTGTCAGACAACACACGCGATCCAACATGCTTAGGGGTAGAGACACTGACCACTATGCGATAATCATGTCATGCAATGATTGAAACAAATGCCCTTAAAAGACGAGATTGATGATATTCTCGATACCTTTGGTCAAAGTTTTTGTCCGAGAAAATGCAAAGTGTGAAAGGTGCTTGTGGAATTCACTTGTAGCCATAGGATGTGAACTCAAGTGGGTGAATCATTGGAGTTGCAATGTCAACCGTAGTGATTTCAAGTTTACCACAAACTCAGTTTGATGTCCTCAAGCTTGTTGAATCAAACGTGTGGAAACATCATGATGATGAAGTTCAAATGACACAATGTTGATACTTTCACAAAGAGACGGCCTGACATCAAGGGGAAAACTCCATTGTTAACACTAGGTTGAAAGGTGGGCCTCAAGTACAAATCTTAACATGTATTTAATGTTGGTTGCAAACATTCGATATCCATGAAGAGGACCTGTGACATGAGAACTTGTATCAAAATTTATACACATAGCATCATGCTAAAGGTACTACACGGTCTCGACCTGTTTGACATGGCTCTAGGTCCCCCTGTCTTTGCAAAAAGGAGCCTCTGACGTGCCTTGTACCAAGACGTTTGATCCTTCAAAAGGGACGTCATTGTCTTTTTCTGGTTTTGAGTACAGGATGTTCATGGACTTGACTTAAATTCCATTCCTACGTGTCCGCAATGCACTTAAAAATACTTGTTTCATATTGCTGTTGATGTTTTTTGGCTCATCTATAGAAAACGGATGATAATGCGAAGGAAGACACAAAGGTACAATAGGTACAATCTTTCTCGGCAAAGTTCTCGCACACCATGTTTACACCATGTCTTGTCGTAGTATGGAAAATGACCAGGAGGCCAAAAACCACATCAACGAGTATCATTTAAGAGGATGGATTGAGCCGAGTAGCTCATTGTACGTTGATTGTTTGTACAACAAAAGAAGTTTGGTCTATGTATGTGCGCGAGCTATCAGGCGCGAAACAAACTGGTGATGAATAATCGATTCCCCTAGCTGTTCATGGAGGACCTATTTGACCAACTCCGAGGGACAAGAATGTTTTATTCCTTGGGTTTGTCTCAAGTATTGCATTAAAATTGCATCTCAAAAAGGCAATGAGACCATACGGACGGTTTGGACACACATGGGACATTACCCGTTTGAAGTTTTGTGATGTTGTATTGGTAGGGGGCATCTCGGATTTGTGAGGAGACTAGTGTTGTGGGAGTGATTGAGAGTGGAGTGTCTGAGAGTAAATCATAGTCAGCAAACCGGTTTCAGGTGGATGGCTTCCATTGGTGCATTGGAGAATATCTACACAGACAAGGTGGTCAAACACTAGTCAAAAGACCATCTGCGACATGTGATAACATGGCAAGGGTTCTACGTTTAACTCAAGGAACCACTCATAGGGGGTAAGACCTAGTAAGTTATGTATGGTTTACCGATAGTCACTCGTGAAGCCTACAGGTCCCAAAATATGTCCTAGTTTCCTTTGTAATATCCATGCCAAGATAGCACAGCATGGGAACATGAACAAAACAAAGTGCTTGATTCGTCATGAAAACTCCGTAGATGTAGACCTAGTTTTAACCCTATTGCTCTTGGATTGAGGAGGGTTTCTTAAACTAGAGGTCGTGCATTGATCAACTGTGAGGCAAGAGGGTTGTTGTTTTGGAGTCAAATAATCTATTCCTGAAGGTGGGTGTGAATAGCATGTGGGAAGGTAGAAAAACTGAATTCCAAAGGATAGCTACATGTTTGTAGGCCCCAAAGAAGTGTATGTTTCATTTCAAGGATTTCTTGAGTGGTTGTCATCCGCAAAAGGTAACGTCAAAGCACCAAGTATATGAGCGCTCTTAGGCAGCTCCGGATGTGCTAATTGCAAGTTTACAAGTAGAGAATTTTGTTGACGTGTTTCTTGTACGTTACTACATCCATAACCTGATTGGTCTCAAACCTCTTGCCTTTGAAGAGCGTGAGCTTGAGGGAGTCAATGGCAGTGGTTGAGATGTCCCACTTTGGCCTGAATCTTTTGTTGATGTCGCTAAAGGTGGATAGGAATGGGAGGATGTCTTATCCGCCCCATGGGATAAGGCTGTCGTCAACAAATTGTCACTGAAGCAAGGGTTTTGTTTTGTACTCACGGGTGACTTTATGTGCAAGAAATCGCATGAAAGGAATTGCAAAGGCAGGGGCTGTGGGTGTGCCCATCGTCGTGCCATTAATCTATCTGTAGGTTGCACCCAAGAACTCCACATGGGAGTTGTTAATCACCCATGATAAGAGTTGGATAACAAGTGGCGTCTTAGGTTGTTGTGCTTGGTGAAGGACGTCTTGGGTGGAAATTGAGTGCACGGAGATGGGAATGCTCGAGTGCAGTGCTACCACACCTTACAAAGCAAGGATTACATGCAGAGGTAGGGTCAGTTTATCAACCTCACGCAATAGTGATATGCTGTCTTTGAGGAAAGCTGACTAACATTGTACAAGGTTTTAGAAGCATGAGTTCAGCCTTTTTGAGACATTGGTTGTGATCCAACTTTGGCAAGCTATTATCGGCCGGCTGACATGTGGAGTTCTGTGAGTTTTGAGAAGATGATACAGTGTAGCTTGTTTCCAACCTCCAACTGGTTCTTGGATAAATGAATTCCAAAGTGAGTGTGGAAGCATGCCACCTGTATCACAACTCTACGTGATTATAAGGAGTCGCTACTTGATGTTGTCAATATCATACTAAGTGGCAATGTATCTGGTGCTGTCAAACGGGTGGGACATGTACTCATTGGTGTACAAATTTCATTCTAAGATAACCAGGCCTAGATGTTTTCCACAACTTGGACGGCAATGGATTTGCCATCTCCGAGCCTTTTGAGAAAAGCTCCTTTAGGCTTGAATGAATTGTGAAGGCAGTGTGAGGCTGCATACACGAGAGATTGATAGGCTTCCGCATGGTAACTTGGGTGGCATCCGTGATGGGCTTAGGATCCTTAATTTGAGGATGCCCTTTTAGGAACTATCCTTGACAACATGCGTCTAACAGATTTGAAGATGTCATCTAGGCTATGTGAGATTTCAGCAGAAGGGCGATCAATTGGACGAAGTTGAGACTGAGACTAAGCAGGTTGGCTTGATCCACCGTAAGACACCTCCGGATGAGGTTGTGCACATTGGTGTTGTCCATTCTACTTTCAATGCAAGAGGGTATTTCTTGGATTGAACAAAAACACGGCTAGGTCATGTATAGAAAGTTCTAGCGGTCGACTTCGCAAGCGTGACCCTACTCATTCCCTTAGCCTTGCTTCTTGAACCTCTTCTTGTTTTTCACTAGAGGACTTCGCTTTGTCCACGTTGAACCTCCTTTAGTCTTTGGTCAGTAGTGCCTGGGCTCGGTTGAGGTCTTGTTGTTGCTAGGGTCAGAGTTAGTTGTAGACTTGGGTGAAGGAGTGACAGTTGTGGCTTCTTTTGGCAGTAGCGTGGCAGGTGATGAGGGGGTTGGCAGCAAGACTTCTCTTTATGCCTTTGTTTGCTACCACGTTTGCTTGTTGTCTGGCTGTGCTTGGCTGTTTTCAGTTTCAGCTGCTGCCTTTTCATTGTGGTTNTCTTCTTGTTTTTCACTAGAGGACTTCGCTTTGTCCACGTTGAACCTCCTTTAGTCTTTGGTCAGTAGTGCCTGGGCTCGGTTGAGGTCTTGTTGTTGCTAGGGTCAGAGTTAGTTGTAGACTTGGGTGAAGGAGTGACAGTTGTGGCTTCTTTTGGCAGTAGCGTGGCAGGTGATGAGGGGGTTGGCAGCAAGACTTCTCTTTATGCCTTTGTTTGCTACCACGTTTGCTTGTTGTCTGGCTGTGCTTGGCTGTTTTCAGTTTCAGCTGTTGCCTTTTCATTGTGGTTGCCAGAGTTGCTGCGACGACCTTCTTCACCTCAGCCTTGACGGATTCAACTATGGTTTGGTCAATGTCATGACTTAACATGTGGCTTTGGCTGTATTGAGGTTGTGCTATGCCGCATCAACATTTTGTGAAGAGGAGACGTGTGTGAGCTCGAGGCTGGCAAGCATGTTGAGAAGTTGTTTATCGGTGTCATTAACCCGTTTTTGCATCCAGCCATTGGAGGACTTGGTTATGTCATACGCGTTGGAGGCGGTGGGTAGCAGCAAGACGTTGATCTGAGATGATGTGAAAATGGTTCGGACAAACATGGGACATTATCCTTTCCGGATATCCTGCTTTGAGCTAACAAACATGACAAAAACCTTCTAAAACAAATGAACCAAACTTCCACCAAGAAACTTGACCAGTTTGTCTTTTTTTGCCCAAAAAAACATCTTAGCTTCCTCTAGGTAAATGGAAGCCCACATAAAATGTTGAAGAAGAGTCCTTGCAGTCCCTTGGAGCAATCGGGGGCAAGTGCAATTATGTGCAACATGAGGTCGAATACCTTTGGACACACAGTCGGGAATGACACTTCCCATGATGAGAGATGAAATGTCAAAGCTGCGGTGGATAGGCTCCGTCCAAAATATGTTGGACATGTTAGGTATTTCCTTGGTTATGAAAATGAATTTTGATAGTTTAGACAATATTTGTTGACCTTGGTTGCAACACCAACAAGGCTCTCTTAGAAAGACGCCCCATGAAAATGGAACACCTGACAGGAACAATGCTTTCTGAATGTCAAAGAAGTTTTATCTATAGCATTCTTCTTAGAACTTAAAGATCCATTGAAACAATGGGAGGTGGAATGAGTGACATGTCAATCATAAGACTCAAAACACACATCATACATGATGAAAATCCGGTTGTGTCTGAGCGCCAGAAACCCATCATTGTCAAGATGTAGTACATGAATGCTGATTAGGGGCTCCTCTTTGCAGTACATGCTTTAGGTTTTTGGTGTTGTCACCTTGAGGATGCCAAGGGAGGACCAAGGACCGTGACCAACTACAATCTGTTGGTAATTCTCCAAACACAATCAACCATGTCAAGAAGTTGCACACACTGGTGTGAATACCTAGGCCAATACACGTTCACATGGAAGAATCTACCACGACGCACAAGCGTGGTTGACCCACAAAGCAGACATCCTGTGGAAATTAGAGCATCCTCCTCAGTCTGTGGATGTTTTGTGGCCAGTTGCAATAGCAACATTGCCAACAACAGACTCCTTGTACCTCTATGATAACCAACTTTAGAAACTATCCATAAAAAGTATTAATGGACAAGATTGTGATTGGAAACCATGTGGATGATTAGTTTGGAGACTCTTACAATCTGTACAGGTATGGATTAGTGGAGACCGCAAAAATTAACTGGCACGGAGAACAAGTCATTTTGCCAAATTCCAAAGGTCTATAAGAAGAGATAATTTCTCAGTTGCACGACACACCAGATTCAGGTCATTTGGGACCTAAGAATATAGAACAAGCATTCTCGAACTACTGTTTATGGCTAAGATAGAGTGATGATGTCTACATGTATTGCTTGTCATGCAACCCATGTCATCACAACAAGGCTAGTAACAAAATGCATGCTGGTCTCTCTCGTAGCTTCCCATCCCCAAAACTTCTTGGGAGTGCACTATCATGGATCTTGTTATTGGTCTCCTATGAACTATCCATTGCCACAATGTAATACTAGTCGTGGCGGGTCTTCTCACGAAGATGACACATCTCATTCCTTCAACCGACGCGAACGCACAGGAAATCACTTGTCTCTTTTATAGGATGGCATAAGTAACCAGGGCTTGCCATTGTGCACTATCTCTGGCCAAAATGTAATGTCTGTAAGACAATCTGGTAAAAGATGCACAAGTGTTTGGAAGAGAATTTAAAATGTCAATTGCATTTCACCCTCAAACTGACAAAAAAAAGGAAAGAAGTGCACTTTGGAGTAGATGCATCGCATGGACGTGGATCCAGTTGTCATGAAATGGGAAACATTCCTAACACTAGTTGAGTTTGTAATGAACAACTTTGTGAACGAGTCCACACATCTAATTTGTTTTTTTATTAAAAGAGTGGTCAACATCTTGTGGCATCCCCTTCATTGGTCATGTGCAGGAGCACAAAAGGATAGGTTACGTCTACTAAATCTTTCACTAAATACATGGAATTATTGTTACAAAAGACAAAAGATCACCTTGAAGTATCTTGACGAGGACGGATGCATACACTAAGAAAGGTCACCATGAGGCCTCATTTGACATAAGTGATAAGGTGTTGCCTAGAACGATGAACCTTTGGCTGAAGTTGCCAGGGCCGTGGAAGCTTATGCAAAAGTGGTATGGACAGTTTTCCATCGGTGCATGCATGGGATCCATGGCATACGGATTGTTGCTTCTTTCAACAATGAAGATGTGTGATGTTTTTCATGTGAAAGACTTGGCTCCATACATGGCACAAGGGAATGTTCAGCCACATTTGGCCATCCTTACTATCAACGACCAAGAAGAGGAGTGTTCACTTTGGCCACGGATAACTAGGGAATAATCCCATCATTTGGCCGTTTGTACACCTGATTCTACCTCATGGGAGCTTGAATCTTGCTTACCCACTAAGATGCTTAACAAGTACTATAACAAGCTAACAGCTTGCATAGGTTGATGCATGTTTCGGCGACCACCTAATGCAAGAGTAGTGAATAAATACGGGTGTTGCGTAGGGTGACATGGATAGTCAAGAGAGTCATTGATGAAGCATCTTGTCCGGTTGTTGCTGCAACCTCCTTAGTCCGTGGTCGCTTGTGCAAGAGGTCTTTTTGCCTGTTGGTCAGGTGTCCAGCTTTGCAGATTGACAATGAGCTCATGAGATTACTTCTTGGGATAAATCCTCGTCAACCCCTTAAGAATGTGTGAAAAACCCATGACTACCATTAAAAAAGTTAAGAAGGCCAATGAGGTTGGTGTATCGACTGCTACAATGTGTTCTTCCTTGCCAAGTTCCACCTGGACAAGCCAATGGCACACCCTTTGTCAAGGGTGATGCCTGCCCATGCCGTGAGTCATTAGTAGCGGTCGTGACTCTGTTATAGATACGGCGCTAAGACTTCTATTAACGCTTTCTCTTCTATTTGCTGCAAGACACCTAATTTTTCCTTTTGCATCATGGGTTACAAAACTGCCAATAAGTATTTCTCTGGACCATTGAAACAGACATGGATTGTTCAACTCATCCTCTTGCTGAATGATTGCCACATAGGAAATCATACATGAAATTCATTTCATGGTCGGTCACTAGGCAAGTCCATAGTATCATTGCACAATGCAGCTTGCCAGCTTATAGCCAAACTAATTGATAAGTGTAGCAAACTTCAGTCAGTCGTCAAAGGTTGGCCTTTAAAAACTCTTGGTTGGGACTTCAAATGCAGCGTCTTGATCAGCTCATTGTTAAAGAAAATGCAACAAGCTCCTCCATCCAGTAGTTATGGGGTGAGTGTACGAATTTCTCCCTCCCTCGGTAATGTCGTTGGCTTGGTGTCCCTGTACACCTCATCAAAAGCTTCCATCGTTGGAACCCTTGTCTTTGGCACCGTGAAGCATCTAGATGTGCAAAACTATAGCACCTCTCCTTCACCCTCGATTCTTGCCGTGTTTTGCTTTTCAAGATATCATTTCTACTACATTCTACCGCTTTTTACCACGTTGCCATTGAAGGCAACAGTCATCGGAGACATTGTAAGTCCAAAATATGTGCACACGGTGAGGGCAGTTGCTCTCGAAATACCACAAGAGTTATTGTCTCCGTTACTTCTTACTTGCCTCTACTACAAGTAATGACGGTGGCTAGATTGCTGATTCTAGGAATTGTGCTCAGTATTGTTGATTAGCTTGGTTGTTGCAATCATTTTCAAGTGGCTATGTTGCTGTACAAGCATTTTTGGTTAGCACTATACGTTTTGCACTTTAGCGTTGGTGACAACAACATATGATACGGTTTGTCATTGCGACATGTTTCTTGCCTCGTTCCCCATAAAATGGCTCCGGGTATTTGTATGATGGGGAATGGCAGTGGCTAGGAATTTTCCAAGCCTCACTGGTCAGACAACTGAACGATTGTTAAAGTTGTATATGGAGCACAATACATCGCCTCCCACGAGACCCCTACCACAAATCTTGCATAGGGGTTACTATGCATATTGAATTGTTTTCCGTCCAATATGCATCTACTCGTCAGTGGATGCTACCACCCTTGCTCACATTGACTATTGTAATTGGGACGTGGGCGAAGTCCAAAGAGGCAAATTGTTGTGATTTGTGATGTCCCTATCGACCTATACAGTTTAGTGCAACCACTTGGCCATGCCCATGCCCTTGCACATCCCTGATGCAAACCCAGTGGTACCGGTGTGTTGTCTGGTGGTGGACTACTAGCTTTGAGCTGACCGACGATCGTCCCAGAGCTCTGGATGCTACCAGGGACCTCATGTAGTTTTTGTGCAGAACGTAAAAGTTCATTGCTGGACTAGCCGTGGGCCCAATTTGCATGTTTTTGCATTGTGCATCCACCGTTTGATGCCGGATACATGAATGTGACCAGTCGTAGCGTTTGACTTGTGACTCTACATGTCTAGGTTTAGACGGCGTAGCATTCTGACATGTCTACACTGAGTTATGGCCAAAACTGTGGTTTTGGGCCGGTTTTAGGACACACCTTGTGCTGCTGCGTGCGACACCTGACGTGCGCCGCGGCAGGTACTTATGCCATGGACCTATCATTTGTCATTTCTCTCTGCAAATGCTATTGGAGCATTTGGACACTCTGCCTTGTGTCTCCTAGCCAGACCCTTGCCGTTGTGTGTACGACTTGTAACTGTCGTCGTAGTCTGACAAGGCACTGATGCCTAGTCGGCTGTTGTGTCGCTAGGAAGCTTCCACACATCTTCTCATGGTATCAAAGCGGTTAGACAGTTCTCACCGAGCTGCACGACAGGGACGCAGTAGAACGGCAGCCGTGATCGTCACCATTGTAGCCGATCCACACGGACCTATCGACAACACCCAACTGCTGGCGACATCGCCCACCTTCAGCACGTGAGAGTGTATCAACATCAGACGCTAGCAGTAGCAGGCAATAGCTCCAGCAAGCGGCAGCTGCTGGCAGCTGCTGGAATTGGAGCTGGTAGTGGTGACAGCAGGCTACAGCCGTAGTAGCATGAGTAGCGTGAGGTAGCAACAGCACGTTGTAGTCGTAGCGCGCAACACGAGTGCCGCGCTGCAGCGGTGCATAGAGGGAATAGGCAGTAGCCGCAACAGGTTGCTATAGGCAGCAGCAGCAACAACAGCAAGTAGAAGCATGCAGCAGCGGTAGTATTTAGAAGTAGCAGCAGCAGTTAGCAACAGCAGCATTAGCAGCGTGGCAGTAGTAGCACGCAACAGCAACAACGCGCAACTACGTAGCAACATCGTGTTGCTCCTGGCACAGCTAGAGCAGCACGCGTCAGCGCCGCTATTGTGCAGCATCGTGTAGCTCCTGCCACAACTGTGTAAGCAGGTGCATGGCTGCTTCCACAACTATGCAAGTAGCTATGCTGCTACTACTATTATCGTAGGTGCAACAACAGTAGCAGCCGAGCGGAAGCTGTTACGGAGCTTCCGTGTAGCTTTTGCGTGACTGTTGCGGAGCACCAGCCTGGCAGCCACGGGGGCTATCCAAGAAAAGAAGGGAAACTATGCTCATGTCAGCATTTTTTGTTGTTGACATAATCAGGCCCTTGGTGACATCAGCAAACCCATGCTGAACATAGCACCTGCCTTAGTCAAAAA
The DNA here is from genome assembly GCA_023375785.1 of Penium margaritaceum. Lineage (NCBI taxonomy): Eukaryota > Viridiplantae > Streptophyta > Zygnematophyceae > Desmidiales > Peniaceae > Penium > Penium margaritaceum. The sequence continues at coordinate 194,644 of SZWC01000085.1, forward strand.
TTAGGGTTGGAACCTAAAACGTTGCGAGCGTTTTCACTCCTCAAGAACTTTTGACGGATCTGAAATCTGACTTGTTCGACGTCCTGGTCCATACCAGGCGCTGACATGGCTCTGATGGGTGACAAGAACAAAGGACCACCAGATCCCTTCTCCTCCTCCTCAGAGGTCATGCGTCCACGCTCGCAGGCCATTGCGGACCTGCGGAGTCAGTAGGATGATGTACGTGGTCAGCAGTAGTAGCAGACTGACGCCATCCGTGTGCTCACTGATCTTGTTCGTGGTCAGACCACGACTCCACAGCATACATCCACGAGAGTTGGCGTTGCCATACCTTCAGCACAGCTGTCAGCATCTACACCTAGGAGAGTAGCAGGAAGGATCCGCCAATTTCAATCCGTTGGATGAGGACGATGGCATGCAAGGTGTGGAGGATAACACCCATGAGCGGGAGATTTGCGAGCCTCAGGAGCATCTGTGCCTTCTTCTTACGCGCTACGGCTTCCTTTTCCTGGAGATCCGATCCTCATCTGATCTGTACCCGGGCAACTTTCCTCGTCCCTGTGTCTTCCCCATCCCTCGTCCCTCTCAGCTTGTGGTTTCTCTCGCCACGAAGTGGCAACCCAAGGACTTTGAGACACCACCTTTATGATATGTTAGCGAGGATGGCTTTGACTACTAGGAGACTCTCTTCCAGGTCTGGGCCACTTCAGAGGGAGTGTGGCCTTAATATCACAGTCCGTATCAGGTTACGGACTGTGATCAGGTGCTGAAAGCTGCTCGGGCGATGCGCAAACTCCTTTACACCATGGCGCACGAGACCGTCGTGGACTTTCACCCTTTCCTTTGAGAGGTCGGCAAGGGCATGGGTACTGATCCACGCCAAGGCTGGGATCTGGCACTGTCCTTGCTTGTTGCAGAGATGCACGCCACCCGCGCAACTCACATTCGCGCTTTCCACTCCATTCGTCATAGACCTGTTGAATGTGCAACTCACTATTGGCGGCGTGCCATGCGCATCTGCCTGCGTCTTGGGACTTCAGGAGGTACACAGCTTTGGGCACTTCGCACACTCACGATCAGAGTCCATCTTGAGCACACAGACATCTTTTCAGGGCAGCACAACGCTGTGCTCGAGCCCTTCTCCATCTCCCTTTAGCTTTTACCTTAGGTGCATCAAATTTTCCTTCAGGTGACTTCCGCCGGCAAGGCAGCCGTGGCCCACTAGGAGTGTGATCTTGCTATGGCAATCATCGCGTCACCGCCGGCACCCCTCTTGTAGACCACTTCTTCATCCTCAGGCACACCCTCCTCTTTCCCTTCCACCCCGGCTACCTCGACTCATATGCAGGATGTGGCGCCCCTAGCACAAGGGAGGAAGGGTAGGAAGAAACGTGGTTTGGGCCAGCAGCAGTCGCAACAACAGTAGCAGTCCTCAGGCAGTAGCAGTGGACGCACTGTCTACTTCTACAACTGTGGAGGTCCTCATCACTACACCAAGTGTCAATAGCCGCTTCGTTGGACGCGGATCACTCGCGGTCTTCAGGCTCGTCCAGCAGCACAGCCTCCGGTCACGCGTCAACCACGACAACAGCAGTTCTCGCTTCCTTACCAGCGAGTAGTGGCAACCCGGACCCGCGTGACCGCACCATCACCAAGGTTCGTCATCTTCCGGTGCTTCGCCTACAGGGAGGTACGAGTATGATGTCACTGCCAGGAGGTTCACAGAATGTTTGTTCGTCTCTTTTGGTTGCTCGTGATGACTCGTGTGGGGGGGCACAACTCGCATGTGATGACGATGGGTCTGGCAGTACTGACTGGATTCATGAGTTGCACCTCTGTGCCCTCCATCAATCCTCCTCATCCGTTGCTCGGCGCCCGTCTGAGGCCGAGTGCTCCATTTCTCGTTAAAACGTGATGTTCTCTAGTCGTGATCTCGGTGGCATTTGGATCATTGAGTCTGGTACCACTCATCACATGACCTGTCTTTGTAGTGACTTTGTTGTTCTCGGTTCTGGTACCGTTGTTCTCCGTGCCTCTGTTGTGGGTGATCTGTATCGCGTGTCTCAAATTTCCCCTCCTCCTTCTTGCTCCTACTCTCCTCTTGCTCGAGTGTTTCTCACTGGAATTACCTCTGATGAGCACCAGTAACTGTTGCATCGTCGCCTATGTCATGTGGACTCTGACATTGTGTCAAAGATCATTCGGACACAGCCCGCACTCTGTCTTAACGCAGCTTCTTTCAAGAAGCCGCCCAAGAGCGATTGTCTATTATGTGCTCAAGATAAGGTGCACCGTTCTTCCGCACTTCACCCTCTCGAGTTGGTCCATTTGGACCTTCTCGGTCCTCTTCTTGTTGAGTCTCTGTCCAATCGGGGCATATACGTCTTGACCCTGACTCATGAATTCATCCGGATGCGGTGGGTCTATAGCCTGCGCTAGAAGAGCGATGCTGCTCTCCCAGTTCGCCTATGGCCAGTGATGGCTGAGTGTGTGTCTCGCCACACGCTGCATGCTTTCCATTCGGATCGAGGCAGCGAGTTTCTGCTTTTGCCGGCACTCTTCGGTGGTTCTTGACGGCTACACCGATAGTGACTATGCCTCGAGTTCAGATGGAAGCAGTCGCACCGGTATGTGTTCCTATTCAGTGGTACCGTTGTGTCCTGGCGTAGCGGGAAGCAGGGCTGCATTGCACGTAGTTTGTCAGAGGCAGAGTATGTTGCTCTAGGTGCAGGGGCTGCTCAGGCAGTATGACTGCAGCGCCTGTTCCTTGAGCTGGGTCTTTCAGTACCTGCCATTTTCCTTTGTTGGGACAGCCGGAGTGCCCTTCCCATTGCGGAGAACTTTCATGTCTTCCATGCTTGCACAAAGAACATTTCGGTTGAGAATCACTTTGTGCGTAATCTGGTGGAGCGACATGTGATCTCCGTCATATGGGTTGGAACTGACATGTAGCGTGTTGGCTTCTTGATGAAGGCACTAGCACGCGTGAAGTTTTTTGTGGCCATTCGTTCTATTGGGCTTCGCCCCTTGCCCGACAGTGGTTGAGTGTGGGGTGTGTCTCTGTCTATGTCACGATTTTTTTTGCACTCATTGTTGTACTCGTTTCCGTGCTTCACGTGTATGGACATGAGTACTGTCGGGTCATGGGGGAGTGTTGCGATTTGTGAAGTTCTTGTCGACTTGTACACTTGCTTTGACCACTCGGCAATGTCCATGTCCATGCAGATCCCTAATGCGGACCCAGGTGGTACCGGTACGTTGTTTGGTGGAGGAGTATCAGCTTGGAGCTGACCGAAAACCGTCCCAGAGCTATGGAAGCTGCCAAGGACCTCCTGAAGTTTTCTACAGAATGTAGGAGTTTATCGGTGGACCGGCCATGGGCCCGATTTGCATGTGTTTACATTGTGTGTCCACCGTCTGATGCCGGATACATGCATGTGACTGGTCGTAGCGTCCGGCTTGTGATTCTTCACGTCTAGGTTCAGACAGCGTAGCGTTCTGACATGTCTACGCCGAGTTACGGCCAAAACCGTGGTTTTGGCCCGGCTTTAGGACAGACCTCGTGCTGCTGCGTGCGACACTTGGCGTGCGCTGCGACACATACTTATGCCATAGACCTGTCATTTTTCATTTCTCTCTGCAAATTCTATTGAAGCATTTGCACACTTTGCCTTGTGTCTCCTAGCCAGACCCTTGCAGTGTTGTGCTTTGTGCCATTCCTGTACAGTTTACTGTGACCACTCGGCCGTGTCCATACTCGTGCAGATCCCTGAGGCAGGCAGTCCTGGTGACACCGGCGCGACGACAGGCAGCGGACTACCCGTCTGGAGCTGACTGACCATTGTTCCAGAGGCCCAGATGTCACCGTGACTCCTTGCTGTGCCTTCTACGTCTTGCAGGCGCCTTTCGGCGTACAGGGCATGTGACCCATTTGCATGTTCTTGCATTGTATACTCGCTGTCAGTCAATGGATGCATGCATGTGACCAGTCATAGCGTGCGTCTTTTGATTCTGCACGTCTAGGTTCAGACGGCGTAGGATTCTGACATGTGTACGCAGAGTTACGGCCAAAACAGTGGTTTTGGGCCGGCTTTAGGACAGCTCTTGGACTGCTGCGTGCGACACCCGCCGTGCGCCGCGGCAGGTATTTATGCCATGGACCTGTCAGTTGTCATTTCTCTCTGCATATGCTATATTGAAGCATTCTGACACTTTGACTTGTGTCTCCTAGCCAAACCCTTGCCGTTGCGTGTAGGACCTGTGACTGTCGTCACCGTCTCACAAGGCACTGATGCCCGGTCAGCGGCTGTGTTGCTAGGAAGCTTCTACGCAGTTTCTCACGGTATCAGAGCAGTGAGACAGTTCTCACTGAGCTGTGCAGCAGAGACGCAGCAGAGCAGCAGCAGTGAGAGTCACCGCTGCAGCAGATCTCTTGGGACCCGTTGGAGACGGCCGTTCGTCGTCCGCGCACTCCACACACCACGTGAGATCGCAGTTGCTGAGGCTGCAGCAGTAGCGCGTACCGCCACGCAGAGGTGTGTGGCGGCTGNGACGGCGTAGGATTCTGACATGTGTACGCAGAGTTACGGCCAAAACAGTGGTTTTGGGCCGGCTTTAGGACAGCTCTTGGACTGCTGCGTGCGACACCCGCCGTGCGCCGCGGCAGGTATTTATGCCATGGACCTGTCAGTTGTCATTTCTCTCTGCATATGCTATATTGAAGCATTCTGACACTTTGACTTGTGTCTCCTAGCCAAACCCTTGCCGTTGCGTGTAGGACCTGTGACTGTCGTCACCGTCTCACAAGGCACTGATGCCCGGTCAGCGGCTGTGTTGCTAGGAAGCTTCTACGCAGTTTCTCATGGTATGAGAGCAGTGAGACAGTTCTCACTGAGCTGTGCAGCAGAGACGCAGCAGAGCAGCAGCAGTGAGAGTCACCACTGCAGCAGATCTTCTGGGACCTGTTGGAGACGGCCGTTCGTCGTCCGCGCACTCCTCGCACCACGTGAGATCGCAGCTGCTGAGGCTGCAGCAGCAGCGCGTACCGCCACGCAGAGGTGTGTGGCGGCTGCGGTGCGTGCAGCCGCCACTTCCCCCCACAACCGCAGCATCAGAGCAGCAGCAGCAGAGGCGGCGGCGGCAGCCGCGTAGCAGCAGGGCAACAGCAGCGGCCGCCACAGCAGCGTGGCAAGAGCGACGGCGGCAGCAGCGCAGCAGCGGCGTCGGCAGCAGCAGCGCAGCAGCGGCAGCGGCAAAGCAGCAGCAGCGTCATTCGCGGCGGCAGCAGCAGCGCAGCAGTGGCAGTAGTAGCAGCACGCGGCGGCGGTAGCCAGTAGCAGCGCGCGGCGGCAGCAGCCAGCAGCAGCTGCAGCGCGCAGCAGCAGCGCCTCGCGCAGCAGCAGCCGCCGCGCGCAGCAGTAGCAGCAGCAGCGCAGCCGCCGCTGCCACCGCTGCACACGCAGCTACGCAGCTGCTGCTGCAGCTGATAGCACAGCTGCAGCAGCAGCTGGGCGGAAGCTGCTGCGCAGCTTCCGCGGAGCTGTCGCGCGCCACCTCGTAGCGGCAGAACCATGACAAGAAAAAAAAAGGGAAAATGGGAGGGGACGAGCTGACGTCATCAGGTCGTGCTGACGTCAGCAACCACTTGCTGACGTCAGCATTACACTTGGCCAAATTTTCAACCGAAAAGTAAAAAGTTGCCATCGTTTCAACTCCTCAAGAAACGCAGACGGTTTTGAAATCCGGCAAACTTGACCTGTCGTCCCATAGTGAGCGGCGACATGAGTTCGCCCGACGACAAGGACAAGGGACCAGGTGATTCCTCCTCCTCTTCTTTAGGGGTATTGAGCCCTCGCTCGCAGGCCATTGAGGACCTGCGCAGCCAGCAGGAGGAGATGCGTCGTCTGCAGCGAGAGCAGACTGACACTATCCGCACACTGACTGAGCTCCTACGCGCTCAGTCCACGGCTCCTCCGCGGACTTCCGAGGGAGCTGCCGGCGTTGCAGCCTCCACCCAGCACTCGGCTCGGGTGCCCGTGACAGGTGCCCCGCCTGCTTCACCTCCTGGTGTGGTCTCCCCACCACCTGCGGACCTCCTTGATGACGAGCCATTCATGCAAGGCTTTGAGGATGACTCCCAGGAGCGGGAGATTCGTCTTCTACAGGAGCGCCTCCGTCAGCTGCAGACGGGTATCCGACCTCCACCCGTGTCCCCGATACGATCATCACCTGACTTCCCCAGTGATCATCCCCTTCTAGGAGTTTTTCCCGTCACTCGCCCTCCTCAGCCTGCGGCTGCTCTCCCGACGGAGCGGCAACCAAAGGACTTTGAGGCACCACCTCCACGGTACATCAGCGAGGATGGATTTGACTGCTGGGAGATCCTGTTCCAGGTGTGGGCCACTTCTAAGGGAGTGTGGCCTTACTATCACAGCCCATACCAGTCTACAGATCCAGCACAGGTGCTAATAGCAGCCCGGGCCATGCGAGGGCTTTTCTACGCCATGCCACGCGAGATTGTCGTTGACTTCTGTCCCTTCCTCAGCGAGGCTGGCACAGGCACCGGAGCTGATCCTCGTGGAGGCTGGGATCTGGCGTTGTCCCTACTGGCTGCAGAGACACACGCCACGTGCGCGTCACACATTTGCGCTTTCCACTCTCTCCGTAAGGGACCAGCGGAGCTTGTAGCGGATTACTGGCAACGCGCCATGCGTATCTACACGCGCCTGGGAACCTCAAGGGGCACACAGCTGTGGGCGCATTGGACGATCATGCTCGGAGTTCGCCTGGAGTACACCGACATATTCACACGGTACAGCGACGCTACTCTCGAGCCTTTCTCAGCCACCCTGCAGCTGCTACCGTGGGCCCATCAGCTTTTCCTCCAGGTGACGTCGGCCCGCGAGGCAGCAGTAGTACATTAGGAGACTTCCCTCGCTGCAACAGTCCTCGCCTCACCACCATCTTCCCTCCTACACTCACCCTCACCTTCCTCCATCACGACCTCATCTTCCTCCTCCTCTTTGACCCCGTCTACACCCACGCTAACGCAGGGCGTTGCAGCAGCTGCCCAGGGGAAGAAGAAGAATAGGAAGCGCGGATCGGGTCAACAGCAGTCGTCATCCAGTGGTAGCCGTGGCCGTTCCGTGCACTGCTACACCTGTGGAGGTGCCCATCGCTATACCGAGTGCCAGAAGCCGCTCGACTGGGAGCGCATCACTCGCGGACATCAGGCTGCCCATGCTGCTCGCACCGCGTCCGGCACGTCGACCGCACACTCCTCTGGACGCGCGGCGACTACGACTGCAGCTGTCCCTGCATCCTCACCGGCGAGCAGTAGTGATCCAGACCCACATGACCGCACCATCGCTGAGCTTCGTCATCTTCTGACGCTTCGCTTTTAGGGAGGTGCGAGTGTGTTGTCATCGTCGAGTGGGTCACAGACTGCTTGTTCGTCCGTCCTCGTGACTCGTGATGACAGGTGTGGGGGAGCACCGTCCGCATGTGATGATGATGGGTCTGACTGCACTGACTGGATTCATGAGTCTCACCTTCGTGATGTACGTCGTTCCGTCCCACTGACGGCTCAGCGTCCCTCTGATGCCGAGTGTTCTATTGCTCATTGTACAGTGACGTCCACCAGTCGTGACTCCGGTGGCACTTGGATCATCGATTCCGGTGCCACCCACCACATGAAGTGTCGTCGTAGTGACTTTGTGGTACTTGGTCCTGTCACGACTGTCCGTTCTGTTCGTACAGGTTCTGGTCAGTCCTTACCGGTTCACGGTGATGGGGTCGCATGCTTTGACGGTCCGTCTGGCCCCCTGTATCTCTCTGACGTGCTGTCTGTGCTTGATCTTGAGCTCAGTCTGCTGTCTCTGCGTGCCTGCACTCTGATGGGTCTCTCCGTTGAGCATACCGCTGATTCAGCGACTGTGAGTGCTCTTGACACCCGTAGCATTGTCCTGCGTGCTTCAGTCGTAGATGATTTGTACTACATTGCTCGGCCCTCCTCCCCTTGCTCTCCCTCTTCCTCTGGTCACGTTTTTGTCACTCGTGTTCTATCCCCGGAACACCAGCGGTTGCTTCACCGACGTCTGTGTCACGTGGGCTCCGACACCGTGTCGAAGCTCATCCGGACACAGCCCGCTCTTGGTCTTGATGTGGCTTCTTTCGAGAAGCCACCTAAGACCGACTGTCTTTTTTGCGCTCAGGGTAAGATGCACCGGTGCACTTACCCTCATTCGCGTTCCCGAGCGCTGAGGCCCCTCGAGTTGGTCCACTCGGACCTGCTCGGTCCTCTCCCGGTCGAGTCGCTGTCCGAGAGGGGCCGGTATGTTCTGACGCTGACTGATGACTTCACCCGGATGCGATGGGTCTACAGTCTGCGTCAGAAGAGCGACGCCGCCCTTGCGGTTTGGCTCTTGCTCGTGATGGCTGAGCGTCAGTCTCGCCACACGCTACATACCTTTCGCTCGGATCGCGGCGGTGAGTTCCTCGGCGAGATGGACTCTTTCTTTGCTGAGCACGGCATTTTTCACCAGGTGTCTACTCCTGCTACTCCACAACAAAACGGTGTATCTGAGCGCTGGAACTGCACCATGGAGGATGCGGTCCGCGCCATGCGGTCTGAGTGCGGTCTCCCGGAGTCCTTCGCATTCGAGGGTTTCACCTACATGACTTGGGTCTGGAACCGCCTCCGGCATGGTCCGCTTCCGGATCATGTTACATCGTACGAGCTCTGGTTTGGCCACCGTGTCGATCTTCGTCTCGCACGCGTCTGGGGATCCCTGGCCTCCGTATGGTACACCGAGGACCAGCAGGGGTCCAAGGTCTCCCCTCGGGGTCACTTGTGTGCCTTCATTGGCATCTCCTCGCGGTCGAGGGCCTGGCGTTTTTGGGACCCCACTCGCCGTCGTGTCATTGAGTCCCGTGACGCACTGTTTTTTTAGTCACTCACATATCGTGATCTGACTTCGATCACAACGTTCTCTTCGGCTCATGTCCCTTCCTGTGAGGGTCCTCGGCGGATGGTGGAGAGCTCTTTGCCAGCGACCATTCCTCACCAGGCTGATGTGTCGGCTCGAGTCCCCTCTTGATCTCCAGCACTTGATGATGCGGCTATCATTGCGGTTGGTCCAGAGATTCCGCCTGTCCAGCCAGCTTTGCACCCCATAGGTACCACTGCTCCCACGCCTCCTCCTCCATCACCCTCTGTGTCCACTGGCACCCCTGTTCTGGCGTCTCACCCAGCCCAACCCACTCCTGTCTCTACGTCGGCTGACACTCCTGTCTCAGTGCCCGGGCCAGCCTTGCCCGCTGTCATCCCCAGCTCAGTGTCCCCCACACACGCATGTCCGCGCACGGCATCTCCGACTGCCTCGTCTCAGCCCTCACCAGCTGTGGTCGTACCTGTCCCTGTGGTCGTACCTGTTCCTGAGCCTGAGGTGTGCCCCTTGACTTCCGGTTACTCCCGTGAGCCCTGTGGTCGCCTTCGCCCACTGGATTCTAGAGCTCAGCGAGCTTCGGGTTCCGGACCTAGAAGTTCCTCTCGCAGCATCGCGAGCGGTGATCCAGGCACAAAGGCCTTAGGCCTGAGTGTCCCCACTAAGCTTTCAGAGGTACAGCGAGCGTGCCCCATAGGGCACGACCTTGTCACTCGCGAGTTCCATATCGCTTGTGACGTAGCAGCTGATCTTGTGGCCGTCAGGCCAGACACTGAGGCATGTGCACTTGCCACACAGAGTTCCCCCTCTATGGCACCGGACCCGGGCACATGGAGGGAGGCTTTCTCATCGCAGGATGCTGATGCCTAGCAAGCTCCTTGCAAGGATGAGCTTCGCGCTATCCGAGAGCACGGAGTCTACGAGCTGGTCGACCTTCCCCCTGGGAGGAAGGCGATTCAGGTCAAGTGGTTCTTTCGCAAGAAAGTGAAGCCGGATGGCTCACTGGAACGCTACAAGGCCCGCTTGGTCGTCAAGGGGTTCTCTCAGATTGAGGGAGTTGATTACACTGACACCTTTGCCCCTGTCGGCCGCATGACCTCAGCTCGAGCTCTGTTCGGTGTAGTAGCTCAGCATGACTGTGAACTACACCAGATGGATGTGAACAACGCGTTCCTCCATGGCTCTTTGGATGAGGAGATCTACGTGGCTCAGCCACCAGGCTTTGGGGACGGTGACAAGGCGTGGCGCTTGCGCAAGTCCTTGCACGGCCATAAGGAGTCTCCACGGTGTTGGAACCGGGAGATCACTGGCACCTTGACTCGCGTAGGATATGTACAGAGCGAGGCAGACCCCTCACTCTTCATCCTACCGACACCCGAGCGGTTTACCGCCACGTGGTCTATGTTCATGACCTTCTGATCGCGTCTCCGTCGCTGGAGGCCGTGAAGGAGGCCAAGGCTGTCCTGCAGACCGCCTACAGGATGAAGGACCTCGGTCCTACATCGGTGTTTCTTGGTATGGAGATTGTGCGAGATCGCAGACATCGGACACTGTTGCTGCATCAGGCCCGATACGCACGAGTTGTGGGGGAGCGCTTTAGCGATCTCCTTGGTGTAGTGCCCACTGCTTCCACACCACTCACACCTATTGGGCAGGATGTCCTGAAGGTGGATGACCCTACACAGCTGGGGGAGACAGTGGACGTGACCTTGTACCTCCGTCTTATCAGATCTCTGATGTACGTGGCCACTACCACGCGTCCCGACATCGCGTTCGCCGTCAACCTCCTCGCTCAGTTCGCGCAGGCTTCACGTGCGAGGGCTCTTCACGCGACTGTGCGAGTGGTACGGTACGTGGTCTCCACGCCGTATCTCGAACTCTGCTTTCGTCGGCAGTGTTCTGTGGTCCTTGACGGCTACACTGACAGCGAGTGGGCTTGGAGTCCTGACGAGCGCAGTCGCATTGGCTACGTGTTTCTGCTCGGTGGTACCGCTCTATCTTGGCGAAGCGGGAAGCAAGGCTGCATCGCACGTAGCTCGTCGGAGGCAGAGTATGTGGCTTTGGGGGCAGGGGCTGCTGAGGCTGTTTGGCTACAACGCTTGTTTCTTGAGCTTGGGCAGTCAGTACCCGCCATTGTGCCCCGTTGCGACAACCAGAGTGCTCTCGCCATTGCGGAGAACTCTGGTGTGTTTCATGCTTGCACAAAGCACATTGCGGTTGAGCATCACTTCGTTCGTGATCTGGTGGAGCGACGCGTGATCTCCATCATGTGGGTTGGCACTGACTTGCAGCGAGCTGATTTCTTGACGAAGGCACTTGCCCGTGGAAAGTTCCCGGTGGCCATTCGTTCTGTTGGGCTTCGCCCCGTGCGTGACAGTGGTTGAGTGTGGGATGTACGTTGCCGTCTCATCTTTTTGTGTCACTCACTATGTGGTTGTACCAGTGCTGCACGCATATGGACATGCGTACCATCGGGTCATGGGGGAGTGTTGTGCTTTGTGCCGTTCCTGTACAGTTTACTGTGACCACTCGGCCGTGTCCATACTCGTGCAGATCCCTGAGGCAGGCGGCCCCGGTGACACCGGCGCGACGACAGGCGGCGGACTACCCGTCTGGAGCTGACCGACCACTGTTCCAGATCCCCAGATGTCACCGGGACTCCTTGTTGTGCCTTCTACGTCTTGCAGGCGCCTTTCGGCGGACTAGGCATGAGACCCATTTGCATGTTTTTGCATTGTATACTCGCTGTGAGTCGATGGATGCATGCATATGACCAGTCGTTGCGTGCGTCTTTTGATTCTGCACGTCTAGGTTCAAACGACGTAGGATTTGAACATGTGTACGCACAGTTACGGCCAAAACAGTGGTTTTGGGCCGGTTTTAGGACAGCTCTTGGATTGCCGCGTGCGACACCCGCCGTGCGCCGCGGCAGGTATTTATGTGCTGGACCTGTCAGTTGTCATTTCTCTCTGCATATGCTATATTGAAGCATTCTGAAACTTTGACTTGTGTCTCCTAGCCAAACCCTTGCCGTTGTGTGTACGACCTGTGACTGTCGTCATCGTTTGACTAGGCACTGACGCCCGGTGAGCGGCTGTGTTGCTAGGAAGCTTCTACGCAGTTGCATGTACGACTTGTGACTGTCGTGACCATGTCACCAGTCACTGATGCCTAGTCAGCGACTGTGTCGCTAGGAAGCTTTCACACATCGTCTCACAAAGACACACGGATTCTTGTTATATTCCATGACGCGTTGGACAAGTCCCCCCCCCCCAACCCTACTAAGCACCGCCATGCTTTAATACATTATGTTACGCGAGTAGAACAATATGCGGATTGCAAGTAGAAGGTTGAGTTGCAATCACGAGAATGTTCGCGTGTGCACCTTGGAATGAGAAGCAAATGACAACAATAAAATGAATAATCGAATACGCGAGAAGGAGAACATGGTATGGTCAGTGCCTAAAGTGCTTGACGAGCGCAATGTGTGAAACCGAGATGTCACGATAATTTTTAAGGAACATTTCCGTGGAGTCATAATGTTTGCTAATAAAAGTAGAGACACATCCCAAGAACAAAGTGTCATCGTAAAGATTTGTTTCTTACTAGTATCATAACTCCGTTCAGATGAACAATACTCCTTTCGTCAACTATTGAAGGTCGTGGATGTTACAAAGAAACCAAGGAGCAAAATGAGGGGAATTGGGAAGAATAAAAACCGTCTTTTTGCATGAAAATTCTTAACTTCAGAAGGAGTGGGCTAAAGATGAAAGAGTTAAGCACCGACGCGTTGTGCCCAAGGACTCTTATGCCCTCAGAATTTGCTAAGTTGAGACATTATTCCATCTGTAAAAAAGGTTTGTAACCATTGTTTTCTGAATTCTACAATAAATGTTTGCATTTATTTATATGAACAATGGTCTCCCGTTTGACACACTAAATAAGGTCTGGGTTGTACATCCGAGCCTACTCTGTGCAGGGGAAGTGCATTGCAGCGTTTAGTTGAAAGAAAAGAGCGTAAAAGTCATTATCTTATTCGAACCTTGCAAGAATGTCCGCGACTAGTGGCGCAAGCACGAAGATAGCAGTGTCGTTTCTCAGAAGGCTGAGATTTCTGATATCCTTTTTCGACAGCCACACTGTTGTTCTATCGAATCGAGAGTTGTTTTGCGTTCCCGAATTCCATCTCGGTTATCTTTGGTCTCGATTGTGAAAATTTCTTACGAAATGTCCGTCGAATTAGAGATTCTCTCAATGCAATCGGGGAACATACGACTATAATTTGCAAACCTTAAGACGTTGACAAGATATATTTGGAGTTTTTGGCGATTACAACAGCCTTTTGATCTATGTTGTCAAGTTGTAGGTGGAAGATGAATGTGCTCGACAGCAAAGGCACGGGTTAGGCGGCCTCATTGATTCCCTGTTGCAATGCTTTGCGCTCTTCTCGACTTCCGCTGCGTATCGCGTTAAATTGCTAAGGCAGAAATTGTGGTGAGCGAAGAGTACCTTGCTTTGATAAACGGATTTCCTCCTGC